>BSSO01001134.1:0-25674 GCA_030267885.1 Mesembryanthemum crystallinum
ATAACCAAAGTGGAATTTTTCCTTGTTTTTCTTTTGGCTTTGGAGACTCTACTTCACTTTTGATTAATTTTTAAAATTAGATAACTAAAATAAGTATATAATAGACACTAGAAAGAAACAAACTAACACAAAATATCATATCGGCCGGCCTGATATATCAGGCGGATAGTACTGAGTAAAGAAAAGTTGTACCGGTGACTTGTAAATTGGTACCGATGACCTAAATAATAGTATCACTTTTTTCTCAACCAAGTATCACTCCAGTACTGATTTTTGCTTACCCAGTACAACTTCTTATTTGTCTAGTACTGACCTGATGTATCAGGCGGCCTAATAGGAGAATTATTAAGAAACTAAACTATGGTATACAAATTGAACAACTTTTTAATCTGCCTTTCTTATAAAAAAATAATTTAAAAAAAATTAAAATTAACTACTTTGATTACACATATGTACAAATACCTCCTAACAATGTGGAATTTAATTAGGATGGATCTCCATCCTGCAATAAAAATTGGATTTGAAGACCCATTTGGATTGTTAATACCTCGTTGGATTGAGCGACATTGATGCACTACCAATACCATTGGGATGGTTCTCAATTCCAACCACCTTTATCATGATAAATAAATTAACCAACCTCACCATACAATTTTAGTTTTATACGTAAGAGTAGTAAGTAAAAAGTTTAATCTTTACATTATTTGTGTGTATTTTATACATTTTTTAAATATTAAATTTAAAATCAATACAAACCTAACGTTGAGTCCCCAAAAGCTAAAGAAAATAAAGTTGAATCCCGAAAATCAAAAGAAAGAAAGTTGAGTCCCTAAAACCAAAAGAAAAAAAGATGAGTCCTCAAAATCAAAATTCATTAAAAATTTAGTCCACAATTGTGTAGTTAACTCAAAATATCATAATGGACATTGCACTACACAGCAAAGATTGGACCATTTCCATGAGCAATCAACTGCTTCATTAGTACTTCAATGTCATTCATCAGCAATGTTCTCACCAAAAACCAACTAATTGTCACACATTGATCCAAGGTGCTAAAGCTCATTTCATATGCACATATGCTTTACATTGGTTTCCACTGTTCAAGAAAATATGATTAAGCAGAAACGAGATACTGCAGAGCGATAATCAAAGTTCATGACTTCTCTGCAAATTGACACGGGGGAAGAAAATGGAGATAGGATTCATATATTAACAAGCAAGTAGACTTTGTACATAGAAATCAACAATACCCCTAAGGCCCTGGACTAGCAGAAGTCTTAAGGAAGCATGTAGACGCATTTACATATTTACCTAGAGCTGTTTACTAGTTTACACCCTTCATGCGACTTCCATCTCCAGCAGGAGATTAAGGTTGGTCGGGGACCAGATAATTGCAGAATTGTGCAAACCCGCTTTCTTAAGAGGTTACTGGAGCGCAGAAAAAGAGAGTTAATGAAGCAAAAACTTCAGGACCACATCACTCTTTGCAGGCGACAATTACATGTAGAGCTGATATTTTCTCATTGATGAAGAATCAGGGAACATGAATGTTGTGCTGTACAAAGCTGAACCTAGAAATAAGGTCCTGCACATTGCAAACACAGAGGTATCAGGAACAGATACAAGATAACAAAGATATAACTCATTTGGCAAATGAAACAACAGAACCAAACAGAATTTATGAATTCCTAAACCAGATACCAAATCGGTGCTAGACTGCTAGTCAAGGTTTCATTGTCTACCTAGAACAATATTTCAGCACATCACTAGTTCTCTACATTCTTACGGCTCAAATTGCATTTTTTGAGCTCTTATTAAGTCTTTGACATCAAGACTATATTTTACTGCTTATAGTTGTGAGTTGTGAGTTGTGAGTTGTGAGATGTGACTAGCTGACAATAATAATAATAAAAAGTTGTCCTACGAAATCCTGCACGACTTATGATGTGCCACAGTGCATTTGCACAGCCACTACAAGTTCAAATATCCGAGGAATATCATGCCGCCATAAATTTTCATCAGCAGTCTAAGGATCAAAACAACATGCTCATGAAAGTAAGAATATACATTCACTACATTTGCAACAGGATTTACAAGCCAAACTTACATTAAAATTCTCTTTAAATATCATAAATTTTTCTAAGAGCATGTCCAGTCCAATTTTTTGACAGCTTGAGCTCCTCCCCCTAAATTTCCACACAAGCTACCCACTCCACTTGCTCCACCTCCCCATTTTAAGATTATGAGAAGTTAAAAACATCCCCTTGGAGGCTAAGAAGCACGAGCTTTAATTTGGAGCTTGTGCTTTTTGACTCCCTAGGGGATGATTTTAGCTTTCTTAAAAGCTGAAATTGAGGGAAATGGGATAGGAGCTCAGATTTTCAAGAAGCTAGGCCAAACATGCTCTACCTAGGCCAGGCATATGATGCAAATTCTTTCAGAGTTGAGCTTCTAGGCTTCTATGTTGAAACAAATTGTAAAATGATTTTTGTTCAAACTTTTCATCATTATACTTACATGACACAACTAATAATCTAATATCCACAAAATCTTGAACATGGAACACGTTCTACATACTATGAAGCTGTTTAGGTAAATCTTAATCATTAGCACACCTAAAGTGCAACATTTTTCCTTAGATTATGGTATCATGCTATGATATAGGTAATCCTTAGTCACCAAGTGAAGTTTTTATATATTTTGTGACGGTTGATATCTTGCTATAATATGGGATCATCTGACACCGACTGGTTCTGACAGCCATTTGCCAGTAGCTAAAAGCATGAACCATCTTGGCAAAACACAAGCAATTGGTTTCAATCAGCACACACAAGCAGTAACCAATATTGTATGGTACTCATGGCATTCATAGTTTCGTTGCCTCCATGCTGACTAAAGTTATTCAAGCTGTATCGTCAAAATTAGATGACCATTCAGAAGCGCATGGGTTTAGGACATAGATAAGTCGTCGCATGAACCAATATGAAAATGCTGATATCATAACTATTGTCACCAAGCACGAAAAAGGAGTTCATTTTAAACTAGTGATGATCTGATAATGGCAAGGTGTTAGATGCTCATGGATTATACAGTCAAAATAAAATCCAAAATGAACAAAAGAAGATATCTGAACAGATATTTTCTGTCAGTTGTAATTGTCCTGAACATTCCACCTACCACAAAAATAAAGTATCTGGTTTTCCAAATAGGAACATCAAAGATCGGGTGATCCTAGGCAACCATCCACACAAATAGAGCATGAAATCACTTCTTCTCAAACCTTAATACGATATATTGAGTTTTTGACATTGATTGCTGCAACTTCTAGATGTTATCGAACTCCAATAGGGTCATTTTTATGGCCTTTAATTGGTGAGCTCACCTTAGCAAGGAATATCATGAGGTTGATCTTGTGAACTAATCATCTATGAACTATGAAGCACAGACACCTTGGATAGGTTTTATGTCACATGTTGGACACGCGGATAAGAAACAACACCAATACCAGGACATAAAACACGTATTGGGCCTTTTATGCTTAGCTTTGGCGCTTCCTCGTGTTTGTCTCATAATTATGTCGATCTCCATGTTCGTGTTTACGCAACATTGCTTATCATCTCTCTGAATTCTCAACACTCGTCTCCTGTCAATCATTAGACCTTTCTTCAAGAGATATTAGGCCCTGCTAGTCTTTTTGCTGGCTACGCCCATTCTTATTTGATATTTTCATCTAGCACTACAATTAACAGTTCAATCCAACTATGTCTACAACATAGCATACAATGATAGAAAATCCCCCAAAAGACCCATCAAAGGGGCTTGTTAAACCCAAAAGGAAAGACCTCGTTGCTTAGATAAGAGGGCTACATCACTTTTTTTAAAGACATCATAGTCTTCGCATTTTTCCAATGTGGAACTTGATGTATTACAAACTCGCCAACCTTTTTTCTTTTTGTTTTTTTTTTTTTTTTTGATAAAAACAAACTCGCCAACTTAAAAGCATGTTAGAAGGGGTGCAGTGGTCTGTTAGGTCAAAAGACTCAGTACTAGGAAAGTGAATCTTGTTGGCACCAAGGCCCAAGGAAGGGTCGGGGTGTTACCCATGGTACTAGAGCACCCTGTAATCACATGCTGAACCCGTGGTCAAGAGAGCCCTAATCAGCTGCCTAGTTAGGGAGGAATCCAAGGCCAAATGAGTGACAGTGTGCAACGAGGACATTGCGTCTGTTGAGTGATGGTGAGTTTCATACAGGGATTTCATGGCTAAGGATAGCTTAGATGGATTGATGGTACTATGCATATCCTTAAAGAGTATCTCCTTTTCAAGGAGCCCAAACCTACGAAACTTCACACTTAGGCGTGTTTAACTTGGATAAGTAGTGGGGTGGATGACCTCAAATGACAACTATCTTTATGATTTTTCTCATAAATACTCTCAATCTAAGGCTAATGAGTATCCAGTGCACAATAAGATCTGCACTTTTTGAATAGGGGTGAGTCTAATGCCCCAATGATTTCATGGTTGGGTATAGCTTACATGGATTGATGATACTATTTATATTACCAAGGTGCATCTCATGAGCCCAAACCTACAAAACTCCATAATTAAGCGTGCTTGGTTTGGTGTAGTATTGGGATGGGTGACGTGTTGTGACCACTATCTTTATGATGTTTCTCTGTGAGAGTTATTGTACTTTATTTCTTTTTTAGATAAGATTTGTAAGATTTTCTAATGTGATGAATTTACTTCTTTCACAGTTGGTGCAAAGTGTTTTAAGTAAATATTATTTCTCACTCAAAAATAATCAAGCATCGCCTAGTGAGTGTTTGGTTGCCTACAATGGGAATACCTTATGTAGAAGCTACGTTTTATTGGATTACGACTATGGTTGGACACTCATATGGGGTTATAACAGACGAATCCTAATTGTACGATACCACTGGCATTTCTATCCTACAAGGTTCTACTACAAGTCTATGTTCAACAAAGATGTGTTGTCATAGATGACATTTGGTGGTGAGACTAACATCACGTTTTTGGACTATTTAATCATTGATTTTGGACAAATTTTTTAATAATTTAGTTTTGTTGTAATTTAAGATAAATTTAATGTATACGGTTGACCACTTCTTGATGACTTTTCCATTGTGTACCATTCATAACCCTAGTGCTCCTCATAAGATCTCTCACCTAGGGCAAAGAAGGGTCAAGTGTAAACAACCTTACCTACAACTAATTAAGGCCGTCACCGTTAGACCTTGATTGACTTAATGAAGTGATATGCTACTTGATCGCAAACAAGGAAATAATTTTTCATGAGCCATTTTGATTTAATCCATCATATAATCTCGAGTTGGAATTTGGCCAAAAGTGAAATCTTTCAACTCTGTTATGAATGGACATGAGAAATTCTATTTGCACAAAAAAAATATATCCATAAATCTTTAGCTTGTAAGTTTTTGTCGAACAAGGAGATTGAAATATCATGCAACTATAACAAAACAAATGAATTTAATCAAGGTAAAATTTTCACACTAAAGTATTGTTTGAACATTTAAATACTGTAAAAAACGGAGATCCAGACATGCACCACACCTGGAAGTATACATCTCTGTCTCCATCAGAAGATAAATTGCCTTGATTTGTAACAACATACTAATATTTGTTTACATGATTTTTGAAGAGTTGGTGCCTGCATAAGATAGAAATAAACACTCAGTGTGAGAAACATACCAAAAGATTGAAGCCATAAAAAAAGGAATTTTAAGTTATATCTTCATATAAGTAAGGCTGTGTTTACCACAACTAGTCGATATAGTAACTTACAAACTTTATCAGTGTCAAAAAAAAGTGTTAGGAAACAAATTAAAAATATTGGAAAGGCATATGAACTTAAAAAGCTTAGATAGCTTCTCAAAACTAACCGGAAAAGCTCAAATTGAGACCTAAAAAAGCTTTAAAAAATCAGATAAGTTGTTTGGTAGTCAAGAGTAGGAAGATAGTTGAATATTTAAAAGATAGCTGAAATTGCCAAACAATGCCTAAAGCTTATTAATCATGTAGCTAGGAAAGTCTTATTATGGATTCTGGAACAAAAAAGAATGTCTTGATTGTACAAACTACAAAGATATCGAGAATGACTAAAGAATCAAATGCTGACTTGTTAGCCTATTGAGATCTTGGGAAAGGAAATACCTTTGTTTCTCAACGCACTTGCTTGATTGGGCTTTGTTCTTGTCATTTCATTTATAGAAAAAAAAGAAGTTATACTTGGTTATATTTCACAATGCAAAGGTATTTACTGATAGATTGAGCAACCATATGTTTGAACTTTAGGAGAGGTATTGGAACCTAGAATTTTAGCTAGTGAGACATGCCAGAAACAGCTTTAAAAAATTTAGTTAGAAGGAACTAAACAGAAAAACTAGAGCTAGAAAACTAGAAGTGCAAATGTAATACAAGGAGAAACCGAGCACACATGGTTAAATTGAACTGTGTGTAACATCAAGGTGCACCTATTTCATAGCCAATAACCTAACCAAAAACCTGCTTGGTGTGTACTACTAGGATGGGTGACCTATGAACAACTTTTAAGGAGCATGTGAGAAAGGACAAAGCATGCTAGAAAAGCTTATCATATTTTGGCAGCTCTTGGTAACACCTACGGCTCAAGAGACGGCAGGGTTACAGATGAATCAAAGCCTCACCAACCAAAAGAGTGGAACTAAAGCCTATATAGAGAAAGTGTTACATACGGGAGCCACCTCTTCAATCCTAGCATGGAACAAAGTCCTAAAACCGGGAGCCACATCTTAAACCTATAGGGTCACCTCAACATTCAACAAACCATGGGATGGATTTGGGTTTAACGAAGACACCAAGTGCATGAGTTTAAATAGTTTGATTGTAGATTGGTTATAGTGGGTTACTGGTTACTCATTCAAGAGTCTGTTAGTCTAAGCTAATCTGGGATAGATTGATTATGCCTACACTATATCATGCAACATTTAGCAGATTGCTCAGTTGGGACTTCATGTGAGTTATACAGAGTATCACCTTTGTACTGAAGCTGGTGAAGCTTGTACAGTCCATTTTTACAGATTAAGGGTTTTAGACACTGTCCTTACCTGGAAAGGGATTCGAGGAATGCTTTCCTAACTTTGTCTTAGGAGGAATGCTTTCTGAGTTTATAGCCCCCAAATGGATAGGTGCAGGCTCCATAAACAAAAACTTTTGGCTGGGTTTAATTATGGCAGCAGCTGTTCATCAGCTTTCAAACATAACTGCAGAATCTTCAGAAGCATTGCAGAAAATTCTCACCAGATTTAGAAGTGTATGATAATTTTTGTGCTCCTAACTTCCTAAGTCCTTACCCTCCAAGAGATATGTAACACAGGGAATTATGCTAGCAGATTATTACTTTTATTTTCTTTTGCTCTGATACCGTGGGTGGCCAGGCTGTCCGACTAATCCCACTGGCCCTTAAAAATAAGGGCCAGGAAACCTCTGGTGGCACTAAGGGGGCTCAAACCTATGTTGCACGGGGACGAGAACGGGGACAGGGAAACGGCAATTTGCCAAAATGCAAGAAACGGGGACGGCGCGGAAACATCGAGTTCTAAAAAATAAAAAACAGAAAGTAGAAAATAATATATAAGCGGTTAAATGACAACCGAGAACGCACAGTGGCTGCCCACCCACTCGCCGCCATGCCAGTGGTAAAAGAATGCCGACGGAGAAGCGAGCTAGCCGCCGGAGGTTAGAGAGAGAGAGGGGCAGAGAGCTCTATTTAGGTTCTAAGGTTTTGGTCTGACTTCTAGTTGTCTGCGTCCCGAGAGGTAAGTGGGTCTTTTTGTTTTTGTTTTTATTTTCATCTTGTTTTTTTCAAAAAAAAACGCCTCGAAACTTCAAAAAAAAACTTCTCGAAACACCATTCTGGCAGCCAGACGTTTCATGACGTTTCGAAACTCATATAAAACGTTTCGAAGATTAACGAAACGTTTCGGACCTTACTCGAAACGTTTCGAAGGCGTTTCGTCGCGTTTCCCGAAACGTTTCGGGGACGGAAAACGCCACCTGCTAGGCGTTTCCATGCTTCCGAGGCTCAAACTAGTGAGCTCTAGAATGGATCTCAGAGGACCAACTGAGCTACCCACTCGGGGTTATTATATAAGCAGAATTATAATCATGAAATACTTGCTTCCTCTGTTGTTGGAGTTTCAAAGTTCGATGGTTGCAAATAGGTAGATTTAAGGAAGCCTTTGCAAAAGGTTGCCTTTATTCCTTTCCCTCCCTGTTGCATTTGTAATGTGTTAGCAGGTATATGTCTCTTTGGTATTACATCTGTACGTTGGATACAGACCATTGACCAAAGATAACAGAAGGGAATACGATGGTTTTATGCAAAGACCCTGCCAAATGATTGACCATGTTCAGAGATTGCAGGAAGGGGTAAGAACACAGAACGATCAGGGATGCACTAGTAAAAAAAGATGGATCTGCTGGCTTTTAATACAGAGGGACTGGAGTTCTACCTCCGCAAGGATCTTTTTTGACTAGTGTATCATAAACGTATGTCACAGGACAAAAAAGATGCACGAAGCTCCTAAGCATCCGAACGCATGCATAGATTGCTGCCCAATCAAGTAGAAGGATCCTATATGTTACCTAACCAAATCATAGTTGCACCAAACTAAAATTTTATACTCATCCACTCTCTTATGTAGTAAATAGCCAAATTTGTAATTGTTCAGTTATTATATTTATCCAAACGTTGCCACCCTTTCAAATGGCAATTTTGTAAAGAGAGCCTGCTAAACTAAGTAAAATTATACTAATATACCAGGAAAGGTGAATAATTTTTCAAGGCAGCCCAGATAAGAGGCAACACCTAAAAGTTAAAAGAGACAGAACAATAATCATATAAATATTAGGGGTGTATCTAGCTAATGCTTACCTTTTAAGCTCAAGTTTCTGGATAATAATTCCATTCAGTAGCAGCTCTGGGCTATAAGCAGCTGCACCTGTAATAATATTTAACACACATCAAAATATCAACTCTGAAGCTAAATAGTTATTGCAGAATGTTTTAGAGTTGTCATATTTTATGCTCCAATAAAATGTGCTACATATTGCAATCCACATGGCTTTTACATATTCATCTATGTTGACATGAATTGTACTCGTAAAATGATCTTTCAAAGAGAAAGACATTTAAAAAAATGCAAGTGAGGTCAAACCTCTTTTAAGGAAAGGAACACAACAAGCATGATCTTCTTCACATGAGAGAATCAGCAGATCATCCAGAACCATCTTATCTATCGCAGCAGAGTCCTTGGGCACATCCACTACCTGAGTAAGTTATCAATTCATTTGAAATTTAACACATCGTATATGAAGAAAACATACTGCAATATCTGTGTAAATTGAAAGAGAATATTCATCAGTAAAGGGCACTACATATGATGGTTTCCATGTACATGCCATTAGATCACAGAGACACAGACTTCTTTGGTAGCTGTGTTCTATCTTGAGTTTCCTTATTAAAGATATGAGTGTGATTGCGAATGAATACTAGCAACAGCCCTATGCTGGTGTCACAGCAGTTCGCAGTAGCTGTGTTCTACCTTGAATAAGCATACAAATGTGATCACAAATTTCGATAGTAGCAACATCCCTATGGTGGCAACATAGCTGTACTATTATGTATAATGCACTAAGAGGAAACATGCAGTAGCAAGTAGGTCAATATCCCCTTAACTACGGGAGAAAGGGTAGGTTAATCTTTGACAGGTAATCTTGACGCAAGCTATTTCGAGCCCCACCATTAGGGATGTAGAGGAATCTAATCTGCATATGTACCATAACAAAACCTTGGACCAAAGAAAGGTATCTTTATTTTCTTATTGGCAGAAGTTTCTTACCTTTCTATTGGAGTATATATTTATATTTTTCAAGTAATTATACAACATTTTAACTTTGGCCCCTCAAATAATAGAAGTCCACTACCAATCTGTTTGGTGTTGTGGGCTTGCTCTTCTGCTGTTGTAGCATCTACCAATCCAGTTTCTGTTTCGGCAGGGGGAAGAAGAAAAATATGCTTTGGCGTAATGCTTGTATGGAGATCCTACAGTGCACTTGGCTAGAGAAAAATGCACGGGTATTTAATGCGACATTTACTTCTCCTGAGGTTCTTTGGGGTGAAGTTACATATCTAGCTTCTTTATCAACTAGAGCAGCTGGGACTTTTAGGAGTTGCACAATTTCTGATGTCCAAAGAAATTGGATCAATTTGTAATTATTTGTGAATACTCTCATCTATCGAGGACACTTGCCCTCCATTGTTGTACGTCTACCACTTATTACTATATACTTTCTCCTTGTTTATTTTTAATTAAAAAGGATACAGCTCTTATAATCATAAAGGTACTTCAAATGTGAAAGCTTAGATATCACAGTGAGATAAACAAGCCCCAAGACAGATTCTCAATCAGAATGTCAGTCCTCGTTGCACCTAAATGTCACTGCTATAGGTCTTGAATGTTACTTAAAGAGGTAGGGGATGATGGATATCGGGCTAGTTCATTCGCTGTTGCAATGAAGAGAGAATTTGTTGGTAGAATGAGCCTATGGCCCAAAAAAATGTAAAAGGGCATAACTCAATACAATTGTGTTCACATAGGCCGACCAAAACTTAGAAAGGTTTCACCAAACCACAAGGATGAAATTCCAGCAGCAAAAAACATGAAATTATGTACCTGACCATGAGAAGCCTTTACCAAGCTAGTAAGCATTTCTCGTCCAGGTTGGGTATTTGGAGTGATTAAGACCCTATAGCACTGTTCAGGAGTGAACACGAGAGAAAAGGTATGAGAGAGCACATTGATATAGATGAAAGATAAAAACAAAAACAACTATCAGCACCATCAAACTAGAGTTCAAAAGATTACTCTGAAAGACCAGATAGTATAAAAGATTACTTTTAAAAGAGGGTGTTGTCTTGCTTGATCTAATGACCTGGGTAACTTGAACCCAAGTTCCAGTTCTTTTTTCATATCCCTAAGGATGTAATTTCTCTCATCAATATAGAAGCCTGCTTGCTCACAGCTCTCAAGCCACATATGTGTTACCACAGGTTTACCCCGGGCAATAAATTCCAGCATATTTCTTGTGCGAGCAAATTCATCTGTTACGAAATGAGTTGCATCAGATGGACAAGATGCCATAGAAAGACCAAGGCGCATTACGATCTGGTGAGCAGAAATCACAGTAAGTTTAATAATATCAAAGCAGAAAAAATAATAATACAACCATTAGCATAAAAAAAATGAGCAAGGTGTTAAAGAAGCACCTTCTTTTGTTGCTTACTTGTACCCTTATCCAAATTCTGGCTCAACAACACCCGAATGTTGGCCATTGTTTTTCTCCTTCGAGTATACTTTGATTTGAATTCTGGCAACGATTTACGGAAACCTAATCTGGCTAGCTCTCTTGTAAGAGGTGATATAGTGGCTTTTCCTTTACCAGGTTGTTCATGATAGCCCTCAATCATCTCATTTATGAGCTGAGGACAGTTAGGAGATGTGGAAAGATTTGAATCATGTGATTTTCGAATGTTTTTCGGAGCTAATCTAGGATCAGATTTCCTTCTTTCATGCACGGAGGAAACAGAGCCCATATTGTCAGTCTTGTCAAGTCGCATAGAAGCAATGTTGTCAGTCAGCTGTTCAGATATATTTATCTTCTTCTTGGTAGCATTATCATTGTAAACAAAGCGAACCTGCCTTGGATCATCAAAACACTGCCTTAACAAGCTTTCATCGCAATTTTTCTGAGACAAAGACCAACAAGGGCTAATGTATACTGATGATCTCTGTTTCCTCTTCATTTTGGAACCAAAGACAGGTGAAATAAAGCAGCTGTCTGAATCAAATTGGCTTCTCAAAGGATAATGGTTGCATTCTTCCCTGGAAAATTTAAGAGATGCATTATCCAAGTAAGATGACCCATTAAAACAGCCAAGTACACTCCTGCATGTTCTTTTACCCCTCGGATAGTCCCTCCAGTACCAGTTTTTAGACCTTCCAAGGACATATGAAGTATCTTCTTCAATAGATTTTGTGTTCTCGGCATCATTACGTTTCTTGCAGGAAAGTTTATTCTGGTTTTTCATCAGACGTGAAGCCTCCAACAAATCGGCACTCACACCTTTATCCTTACCGTGATCATGGAAATCAATCTCCTTCCGATCATTTTTCCCACTAACAGATCTATTAATTGTAGGATCATCTACCACAAACCTGTCTTCTTCAGTCACTTTCACCTTCGTATTCCTAGTATTCCTGGATTTTTTGTACAGAAGCTTGGAACAGTTTTTTGTTTGATCTGAAGACTCTAACATATTGCCCAAGGCACCCATCTCTTTTCTTTTATCATTAAGACCAACCTTCACGCTGTCAACTTTTCTGCCTGTGGACAAACTCACCACTTCCTCATTCATATTGAACAAGCTTGACGAATTCAAGTTTCCAGTAAGTGGATAGATGTTCTTGTGCTTCCTTCCACGCTCTAGTTCGTACAGTGGCATATCTTCATCTGATACTAATGAATTCATATTTTCCTTCAACCCATCCATATGGACCCTCTTAACTCCCTTCATCTTTGGTTTCTTTGAAAGCTTAACCTTGCTATCATCTTCAAAGCTCCTTTCATTCAAGCATTCAGTAGTTGATAATTTCCCCATGTTTCTTCTCACTTCAATTTCTGATGCCTGCATAATCCCCTCCTGGTCGCCAAAGCAGGAAATTGTCCTTCTATCTTTGGGCTGGTTCGCAATTTCTCTAGAAGCTGAACGAGCTTTCTTCGGAAAAGACCAAGCCTGTACATGACTTCCCTTATGTGAACCTCTTAGTGATGCATCAGGCATCTCTTGTGGACATTCATCAGTATCTGCGTTACTGCAGCTAACTGGAGCAGCAAATGACAATTCCTGCATAGCTTCAGCTGCCATCTGTGTATCAATGCCAACATCATAAGCATATTCAGACTCGTTATGGATTGTGCGAGCTTCCAATTGAATCAACAAAGACTCTCCTTTCAGCACAGAATCAGATTTCTCAATGGCTTTTTGTCCATGAACTTGTATGGTATCTCGAGTAATGTCATAAACTGCCAATTTAGCATCTGAGCCAGTCAAACCTTCTAACTCTTCATTATTGTTCAAGTTATCAGCCTTCTCCTTCTGCAAGATACCTCCATTCCCTTGTTCCTTCACACTTGGGGATCTTCTCATATATTTCTGATCATATTTCTTGCCCCTGAGAGACAGCTGAACCCTGTTGCCTGAAGAATCAGATTGACCTTCACTCTGATCCCACTCAAAGATTCCTGTTTCCCCTGTTTTGTTTCTAAGATCAGCCCACCTGACTAAATTTTGAGCTCCTTTTGCACTTAATGCAGGTGGTGATGTCTCCTTGATAGTGACATCAGCCACTGGGGTGGGTTCCACAACATTAACAGAAACATATTGATCAACAAAAAGAAGTACTTTCGAGAGGTCTTCAGGTTCTTGAGAGTCAACATAACTCAAACCTGCATACTCATTACATTTATTAGGTGATCTTATTTCTTCATCAAGATCCTTGCTCTTGAAATTACAAGTTGTTCTGCTCCTTTTTCGAGTATAAACAATACTTACTTTCCTAGTCTTCAGGTAATTTATCATGGCGTTTTCATCAACTTTAACTTCTTCACTCAGCTGCTTGCTATCATTAGCAGAACTGGCATGACAAGCAACTGAATTGGCCAAGTCTGCATCTTTTACTTCAGATATCACACTATCTTTAACATGCAGCTCTGAAGCTTGCAATGTGCTCTGCATTTCATTTCCCTTGTAAACAATCTTTTCTAAGGCTTGGCCTGAAGAAAATGCAAATTGCAAATAAAAGTACGAATGTCAAATAACATACATAGTTCTCCCACTTCAAATTTGTCAAAGGTAACAGCAATAATCCTGCTCTACTTAACCATTAGAACAGATATCTCAGAGCCTAAACCTTATGATCTCCTCCTACCACTATTTGTCTAGACTCTAGATTATCTTATAATTCAATATTCAAACAATATTGTACATTATCATAGTAACTTTACCAGAAACTGAGTCCATGCACAAGAAATAATAGTTATATTATTCATTCGTTCCAAATACGATGTAACAAATAGCCGTTTTTAGTGGACCTTACGATCTAACCTCAACAGGACCAGAAAATAAAAGCAACAGCTTGCAAAGAACACTGCAGCTGACGTTCTTTTTCTTCTTCTTTTTTTCCACCTCCTTTCAATAAAATATATATCAAAGGCAAATTATTGCTAGATTGCAACAACAATAAGAATCCAAGCCCTAAAACGCCTGAATGACCACCGCATAGCTAAATTGAACTAGGAAACTGACACAATCCGTACAGAAGACAAATCAGGAAACAAGAGCATTTACATCTACGAGTACAGAGGAAACCCCCAATGCAACCCTTTTAGGCTAGCCTATCAACTTCTGAATTCTTCACCCAACATAGTCTAAATCAAGGTTCAAAATACTTTTCTTTAGAAAGAGGGATTTGACCAAGATGCACCAGAAAGAAAGCTCTATAAGTATAAATAAACTGGAACATCAAGACAAAGATAAAAATCCTTTAGACGTGACTCTGGGTGCGCTTGAGAATACTCAACATGCAATTCTACATGTACGAATTTTGAAAGTATCAGGTACTGGCTAGAACATCAAATCAGAATAAACAAAAAAGACGATATTAGAGTTGTTTCTCAAATAATTCCATCAAAAACTGACCTTCAACATGCCCCTCATGGCCACATGCATCTATGCACACATTAGAGTTGTCTTGTTGCTCCCAGGGAGTATAAGATTGAGACTTCACCTTACACATGTTTCCACCAACCCTCTCAACCGTTCTACCACTTCTGTAAGGAAACCTTTTGCACTTGATCGAGTCCATTACTTCATCATCACTGTCAGGGACGACTTCAGTTTCGTATCCATCCAGCTGTTGAGTCTCCGAATTTTCAGAATCTAGGTCATGAAGTTCTTCTGTATCACGATGTACAGTGTCAATTTGGTTCTCAATTAACGAATTACCAAACTCATCAATGTCTTCCAAAGGCTCAGTATCAAACTCCTTTGCATCGCCAAGTTTGTGCCCTGATGTTAGACCAACAGAACTTTAGCCTCTCTTTGATAAAATAGGGCAACAAGTAGCGGCATGAAGCTAACTACACAGTAAATGCCATTTACTTAAAAGAAAATATGATTGTAATGTAATCATCAATTTAATAAATGACAGACAGTAGAGGTGTAAAATAAAGAATTGTGAGAAGTGATATGAAAAGAGTGTAAACGATTACACATAATCCAACATAATCACAGTAACTCAAGTTTCACCAACGTAATCATCATTACATGACTAGAAATTTTATATTAACAACTACAAGTCCTATGAGTAACCATGAGCATGTCTAGATATACAATGCTAGGTGCATCGTAATAAAAATTACATTCAATTAAACACCACCTAAGATATAAAATCACGACATTTCAGACAGACTATTTGTTCTCAATTTCTCATGAATAAATGGAATAAGACTACAACTCATCATTGTTCCATGAACAAACTCAAGCATCTCCATCGCAGAAAGTAAGAAAATTTTCATTGTAGATTACAACCCAGAAGCTGGGACATAGACACAAGTTATTTAAACAGATAAACAGTTTTGGGACTTTCATCAAAATGCCCATTTTGCTCCAAAACATAACTGGGTTCTTATCAAATCATCTAAAACTCCAACTGAAACCAGTAAGCACCAACTTTTATCACCAAAGCAAGTTATTAGGGTCAACAGCAACCTGTAAAAGCTACCCATTTTAGATGACAAAACAAAAGAAAAAGGTGAAGGAAAATCCATTTCTGCAAAAACCACTTTTGAATGCGATGACCGGCAGCTAATTGCTAAAGGGAAAACCCTTTTTTGCATCACCCCAAAAAAAGAACAAAGGGTCTAAAATGATGAAATCATCCGTAGATAAAACACTCTTCAAAAGCGCATTTACAGAAGATATGAGAAATATGGGTACCATTTTAGCAGAAATTAAGTGGTGTACAGTAACATAAGTAGATTACATGATACTAGTAATGAATTTGGGGGACAATAATAATTTGAGGTGCGATTGAAGAGAGAGAGAGAGAAAGGAAGATTACCGGTACCGGACATCTCGAAATGGGAATGATGTTGATGAGCCATGGAAATGGAATCTGGTGAAAATTCAAAGCTTGATATCTGACATTAGAGAGTTAGAGAGAGAGAAGAGAGAGTGGAGAGGAAGTGAAGCAGAGAGAGAGGGAGAGAGAGAGGGAGAGAGGGTTTTTTCTGCACTTTTGAAAAATGTTGAGAGGAGAGAGAAACTGAGAAAGCGTACCCAGTACAACTCTCATTGCTCTTTTGGAGGGAAAATATTCTGTTTGTTACGTATAACTATAAATTAAATTTGTAGCCTTGAAGGCTAACAATTGGGCATTTGGTCTAGTGGTATGATTCTCGCTTAGGGTGCGAGAGGTCCCGAGTTCAATTCTCGGAATGCCCCACAAGTATTTTTTTTTTTGGTAAAGGTATGAAAACGATTAGGAGATTCTTTCTTTTCTTTTTTTTTTATCAAGCTACTAATCGAGCAATCGACACAAAATATAAGCTCGCGGGCTACTTGATATGTTTTTTGTGTATGTATTTTAGAAATTTTTATTATATTATATATAGTAATGATAAAATTTCACTTTTGTTAAGGTTAGGTGTATTTAAGTGTAAAGACATATGCATATGTATTCAAGAAATGCTTATTATTACTTGTGACAAGCTGACAACTGGAGTTGGAGTTATGGTATATGTTTGGCATTTTCAACTAGTTTTAAAAAGAAATATATAGCTTTCAACTAGTTTTCAACTCTCAACCTACTTTTAAAAGGCAAAGGGTCTTCAAAGTCAAATCGCGAGGCAAAAGCGCACGCCTCATAGGGCGAGAGGTGCACATTTTTTATTATAGAAGGGTTTTAATTTTTATAACACTTCTTAAAATATTTATTTATTTATTTCAAATATATTCTTAAAAAAATTCACTCAAAAAAAAATCAAATAAAACAAATTCCATCAAGAAAAAAAAAAATCAGAATACAAATTTTTATAAACAAGTATTGGTAAATATGTTTAGTGTTGTACTGTCATCAATGTAGACAAAGGACAATTGTCTAAGTTTTAAAAAGAGGAAGAGGTGAAAAAGATAATTTAGGTTTACCAATTCAGTCAACTTTTACGGTTAAGAAAAATAAAATAGAAGCTGAACTCTTAACCTGAAGTAGAACTTCACAACGAGGCTCTCTTCTCCAACGCTAGTGGCCGGGAACCGAAAGCCGGTGAACCTGCCCAACCAGCTCGCCGTTCACCCCTCAGCTAGAAGCCCTAAACTATTATCCTTGATATCTTCTATGTGTGGTTGAATTTCCATATCTAGGGTTTTTCTATCAAACCCTGTTTAGATCTTGATTTTTTCTCAAAATTGGAAAGAGGAGCAACAATTGTAGGTCATGTATGGAGATCGACCCTCAATTAGCCAGAACGAAGCCTCTCACTCTCGCATCCCTATTTTAGACCCTTTGTCCATGATGCGATAAAACCGCCACGCCTCACACCTTCCTGAGGCGCATACCTCAGTGCGCTTCTTGAACAGCGCTGCGCCTGTATGCTTTGAGGCGACAAGATCATCGCTATGCCGTTCCTTACACCTAAGCGCTTTTTAAAACTAAACTATCAGCTACCAAACAATTTTTATGATCATATACAACGTGTAGTTGCAACACAAGTTAATTTTGAAAAGCTATCCGTACAATGTTTTTACTTATAATGGCAAAACTTCTAATTTAGTACCATTTCATAACAATTTTAAAATGTTCTCTACTAATTTGTTCCCCTCTTATAACATTATTTCATTAAGCAAAACAGCTAGTTTTGCCAAACATAAACCTTTATTGTTATTGCCGTTTAAAAGTGACAATAAATTAAGCAAGTTTATGTGAATTTCAAACCATTTGAGAAAAAATTAGCAAAACTCAATATAACTCAAACTCAATTTGAACTCCAAACGAAATGAGTCGAGCTAATAATTTTTGAGTTCGACTCCTACTTGAACTCATCTTTTCTCTTAACGAGGACGAGTCGAGCAGAGCTGAACTCGAGCTCAACTCACTCGATGAGCACCCCCTACTTTGTAAGAGTTATGTATAGTTAATAGTCTTTCCCTTCAACAAAACAAAAGTTTTGGGTCTACTAATACTCCCTCCATCCCATATAAACATTGTCAAACCAATTCTTACCCCTTAAATTCTCCGTATTCCCCTCCACTATCTTTACACGATAATAAAATAATCCAAAACTCTACCTATCCCATACAACTCTCATCCAATTCTTTTACACTTTCACAATAAAAAATTACCCACTAGCTCACGTTATTAATACAATAAAATATTATCCACTCACATTATAATACGAAAAAGATTATCCACTCACATTATAATACACTCAAGGAAAGTGGAACAAACAACTCAAACTATTTCTCCTTAAACTCCGCGCCAGAAACGTTTTGACAACATTTATATGGGACGGGGAGTAGTACTTAGATTGTTAATGTCTTACGCAACATGAACCCAACTCGAAGTTAATTAAAACCATTAACCATATATTAATGAAATCACTTAGTTCAACGAATAAACGTTTAATTAACGTTAAATATTGTCACTTCAACCTTTTTTTTTTTTAATTATTTGTTCATACATGCAGCTAATTTAACTAAAAAGAAATCACTTAGTCCAACGAATAAAATTTTAATGTTAAATCTTGTCACATTCAACTAATCCTTTTTTCTCTTCATAAATGCACCTAATAATTTAACTATAGAATAAAATCATTTAGTTCAACGAATAAACTTTGCATTAATATTAAAAGTTGTCACATTCAATTAATCTTTTTTTTTTTTCATTCATGCACCTAATTAAACTGAAGAATGAAATCACCTAGACCGAATAAAATATACATTAATGTCAATGTTGTCACATTCAACTTTTTTTTTTTTTTCCTGGCAATTAAGCGGAACTTTTTTGTTTTAAAATTTTGTTTTGTTTTGTTAATACATGCATCTAGTTAAATTTAAGAGGGGCCCAAACCTTGATAAAATATAGATCACGTTTTATGTCACGTGTCGATACATTAACTTTTCTCATTGTATACATTAAATTTGATTAACTAGGTTAGTACCACTTTTGATTCATGTTAAAAGTATATAGAGTATATTACATGTCTTAACATAACTTTTTTAAAAATGTTCTAAAATATAATGTTGAAATTGGCAATTGATTTAGAAAAAATCAAGAGTCTTAAAAAAAAATTATACTAATAAATTATGGAGGGAAAGTGGGCAATCTAAAAAGGAAAAAAATTAGAAGGAAAAGAAAATTAAGCTTAGAAGTGCTAATGGAATCATTTAGAGCATCGAAATACAATGCAATAGCTGTTAGAAAATGTGAGAAGTAATTCCAAAACATACATCATTATCATTAGTGGTGTATGAATTTTTTTTAGCAAAACACTCGTAGCTTTATTTTCATTTTGCTTAACACGAGGGCTACTGATGTCATTAAAAGTCATTGCCAAGCACTTGCACTCTTCCATAAGAATGAAGTATTTGTCCAAATCTATACATATATTAAAGTAATGTAGTCAAACGCATGTGAGAGCCCCGATTAACAAAATGAAGTATTTGTCCAAATTAACATGAAAGCCATGATGTCATCAAAAGACGGTGTATGAATTCTCAGTCATTAATATTTCCAAGTTAGGAATGAACTATTTGTAAAGAATAAATTAAAGTAATCCATTAAATTAGATCAAGCAACAAAAATATAATAGAAGTCACTTTGATCTTATAATTAGCATCGTTAATAACCTTAAAACTAATTACTTTACATTGTACTTGTAGGGTTTTCTATTAACTAAATACATTAAAAGCTCTGAGTATTACATTACATCTTCCATACTCTTCAAGCTAACTATAAAACTAGAAGCAGAAAATACAACTCTTCCATAACTTATGTTGCCTTGGAATGTAAAAATAGGAGAAAAAATAAGGTCTTGTTATTCTATAATTCCACAAAAGAGACAGTAATGTAACTTGTATGTTGTTATCACAAAAGAGTTTGAAAACTAATCAACATACCGAAGAACAACATAAGCACTTAATAATATCAATTCCACCTGACTTTTAAGATTGCCACAATAAGCTGATATTGATCAAAATTGTGATTAAGTCTGGAACTGCTTTTTGATATATACTGGAATTCATAAAAGTTGATATTAGTTTTTTTTTTATATGTGTAAGGATGATAAATTTGAGACACATAAATCATCAACACACACTATCATCAATATGACATTTATTATCCAAAATAACCGCTACAATATATCACGAAAATGCAAGAAATTAGAAACTCCAAATCGCTATAAAACCATTTGCTACTTGATAATAATAATGAAAAAATAAAAATAAAAGTGTTCCTTATATTTTAAAGATCTAAGTAATGTCTAAAAATTTCTCAACTCAAATTTGTTTAAATGTCAATAGTTACCAATACGCATAAATTTCCAACATAAGAAACGAAAAAAATCTTGTATGGTACCATTTTTCATATATTCTCACATCCTCTTACGATCTTAGTATATATGAAATCATTGCTCCTATCACATGTTTCTAGAGCAATAAGTTACAACATTCAAGATCATAACCATAAAATGAAATAAAAATTGTGAGTAAAGAAAATAAAGCTTAAAACTGCATGGTAAAATTAAAACCTCCAAAATGTTTTGCAATGAGGGGATGAAGAAGAACTCACTATATAAATCACCAATCTAGCATGTCTAAAAGTTAATTTAAGTGTGCCAAATAGTACATGTTTCATATAAAATCTCAAGAACCCTTATTAAAACTTCAAACTTGAACCTCTATTCAATTTAACAAACAATTATCAAATGATAAGGGAAAAAATCATCACAAGAAGTAGTCCTAAAATTGGATCTAGCTACAAGGATTAAATGAACTTCACATTTTTCCAATTATTTACTAGCATGAGATTATGTTTAGAAACTCAAAAGGGTATGTTCAGAAAGAGAGGTAGAATATAGACATGGAAGCAACTAAAAAACGTATTCATTTTAAGTAAAAGTAACTGAATTGAACTAAATTCGCACTAAAAGAAGAAAAAGTAAATAGCTAATCTAAATTGAATTAACTAAACTGAAATTGAATTGAATAAACAACTCTACGATGGGGAAAAAATTCAATGATATGAAAGTTCCACAAAAAGCAAAAAAAAAAAAAAAAAAAAANAAAGACTCCCAAATGGTCATCATTATATTGAATACAACATATTAACCCACAATTATAATCGTCCAAAGAGCATAAATGTAGATAGAGATTGTGTCATATAAATTGCTTAATAGAGTAGATCATCAATCATGAACATGGCCTATGGCTGTTGATGGTTCTTTTTCTTTGCAATATTAAAAAAAAAAAAAAAAACAGAAATTTCCTGGAATACCCTTGTACTTTGATGAAATGTCTGCGGTACCCAAAGTTTTGGAAATGTGCCTGGGGTATCCCTAAACTTTCAACAAAGTGATTAACATACCCACTAAATCATAAAATGACTATAATACCCTTGCAATACAATTTTTTGTTTATATGTTTGACTTTTATATTTCTCTCATTTATAATATTGGTTGATTTAAAAAATAAATAAAATTAAAAAGTATGGAAATTCATACCCCAACTCTATTATTTTTTTTCAAAAAAGAAATTTTTAAAAAGAAATTATAGAAAATTTATTTTAAAAAATAAATAAAAATCAAAATAATTAAATTTTAGAAAATTTATTTTAAAATTTCACTTTTTTTTTACATTTTTCTATTTATATTGTAATTTAAATAACACAAAAAAAAAATTAAAATTTTTAAATATCATTTTTAGTTTTTCTTTATTCAAAAATTAAAAAAATATTTTTTTATTTTTTAAAATAAAAATATTTTTAATTTTAAAATTTAATCTAATTTTTGTGATTTTTTAATTTTTCTATATTTTTGATTTTTTTATCAATTAATATTATAAAAGAGAGATAAATATAAAAGTCAAACATAGTTATTACACAAAAAATGCATTGCAAGGGCATTATAGTCATTTTATGGCTTATGGGTACGCTGATCACTTTGTTAAAAGTTCAGGGGTACCCCAGGCACATTTCCAAAATTTTGGAGTACAGCAAGCATTTTATCAAAATAGAAGGATATCCCAGAAAATTTACGAAAAAAAAAAACTCATAAAATCATGTAGAGAGAAAGAAGAAGAATAAGAAAAGGAATACCATATCATAGCTCTGATTCGTGAATCTGTTATAGAAAGTTGCCTGCTCAACCATTTATAAACTAATTATCCATAAGATGAAAATAAGATGTAATATCAAGATTGAACTTTCATCTCAATGCTCGAAAGAAGCATATGAGTACTAAGGAAAAAAAAAAAAAAAGTTTTGAAGGTGATGTCTAAAGTCCCAAAAACATCACATACTAACAATACTTGTTCAACTTTAGTATACCCAAAAAAATACATAGTTTCAACTATAATTCTGCTATTTGAAGTTTATATATACATTATCACCCCAATTAGTCATTAATCATAATCATCCAATTAAGACTTCAAGAAACAGAGAGACATGGAGGAGTCACAGTGAATGAGCTTGTCAATTTTCCCCCCCTTTCTTTGGTACAATAAAGAAATGATAAAACTGCTTTCCTTTGCAATTGCACAGTGCTATCTTTACACAAATTCCAAAACAAAATCAACAAAATAGGAAAACAAATTCGTAGCAAAATAGAGATGACGTGTTATGCCACGTGTTGATACATTAGCTTTCCTCATTGTATATGTATATATTTGATTGATTGGAAAAATGTATTTCTCGCAAAATAGAAGTGAAGATTTTAAATTACTCCGTATGAAATAGGGGGAGTATATTATAGTTAGGCTTTCTTCTCCTCTAACTTATTTTTGTTGATTTATGTTGATTTCAGCACAAAACAACATAAAAGAGTAAATTCAATAATATTTAGTGAAATCAACAAAAAAAAAAAAGTAGAATCAAGCAGTGTTAATATGAGTAATTAGTAATATTGATTATTTGAGAAGTAATAAGAAATTCTTTCATTAAACATAATGAGTAATACAAAACATCAATAATATGTAATTTTATACGATATTGATTAAGAAAAGAATCAATCATCCTTTGCATAATCCACTTCCCCGTATTCAATTGATTGCAAACTATGTTCGGCTGTATGGTTTCGCATTTCATCCATTTGTACTAGTCCAACTTTAAAAATAATGAGTAACTAATATTATTGTTTTTTCACAAATTATTATTATTATTATTATTATTATTATTATTATTATTATTATTATTATTATTATTTCATCTCAAACTACCTGAACTAAATTTAATGGACACTGAATGAATAATAATATATGGGATAAAAAATAAGTTATTAACCTAAACTGAGCTGAACTAAAATGAGATTAAATAAGGTGAAATGAAAAAACCCTAACCTATAAAATGAACGTAGTTTAGCACAATCAACATAATTTTGAAAAGTCAATAAAAAAACAGCAAAATCATACAAAATTAATAGAAATCAACAATTAACAATAAATATTAACAAAAGTAGCATAAAGAGAAGAGACCCTTCTTACTGGTATAACCGTTATCCACTCGCTTCGATTATGAAAGTCAGGATGTGGAATTTACTGGGTATAGCTCCCATGATTATAGTATGTGCACCATGAACTAATAACATTGATCACCTTTAAACTTTGTAGCCTATATAAGTCAGAGTTTCACGAAAATCTTAACTTGAAATAGGATAGGCTGATAGGGGGTCTACACACAAAAAATTTTTGTTTGTTTGTTTGTTGCCAGCTTCCTCTTCGCCTTTGCATGGGATAGGGGGGCCACGTGCAAAAACTTTTTGTCTATTTGTCTGTTGCCAGCTTCAAAGTAATAATTGTTTCTTTTCAAAACTAATACTTTTGTTGCCTAAATATAAAAAAAACCTAATACTTTCTTTCATTACAATTGATACTGTTGATATTGTTTATGAAACTAATATTATTGTTACTACAAGTGTTACATCTTATTTTATAATTGATTTTTAGTATTGAAACTAATACTTTCCATTGTTCAAACTATTACTTGTGCAATTTAAAGTAATACTTATTTTTTTTAACTTGTACTTATGATATTACTATATATCAAACTAATACGTAATTGATACTAGTATATTATTTTATTTAAGCTAATACTTTTTTTATTCAAATTAATAATGATGCAATTTTTAATTAATATTTTTCCCAAAGTAATACTTTACACTCCTCATTCAAACTAATACAAATGCTTTATTTATTTATTTATTTTTTTTGGAAAATGGTAAGATGTTATATTACATTCCCCAAAACTAATACAAATGCTATAAAAACTAATTGTATTATTCGAACAAATACTTTCTTTTATTTGAAGTAATGCTTATGTGAATTTAATATGAGTAACATTTTTCCCAAACTAATATACTCTCTCATTTAAACTAATACTCATGCTATAAAAATTAATACTTTTAATATTTATACTAATATTTTATATTATTCGAACTAAACTTATGCGAATTCAACTATTTTCCCTAGCTAATATCTTCTCTCATTCAAACTAATAATTATGCTATAAAAAACTGATACTTTTAATATTTATACTAATACTTTGTTTTATTTGAACTAATATTTATGCGATTTTAACTATTATTTTTCCCAAACTAATATTCTCCTTCATTCAAACTAATACTTATACTATGAAAGTTAATATTTTTAATATTTTTACTAATACTTTATCTTATTCGAACTAATATTTATGCGATTTTAAGTAATTACTTACTTTACAATAAGAAAATAGGAGAGAGGAGAGTATGGCAACGGGGCGGGGCGGGTGCGGGTATGGCCACGCCCGCACCTGCCTAAATATATCCGCACCCGCACCCGCATCCACCCCGCCACCCACCGCGTGTAGGAATTTGAAAACCTCACCCGCCCCAACGGGTATGATTTGAAATCCATACCCGCCCCATCTACCCATTGGGTATTCATTACCCGCCTTTTACCCGCTCCATACTCGCCCCAAATCCACCATTTACCCATCCAACATTTAGCATACTTTTATTTATAAAAATATATTTTTTTAATTATGAAACAAGTATGGGGCGGGGTGGGTAATGCGGGTATTAGACGGGACAGGTATCCAACGGGTAAACTACAAAAACCATCCACGCCCCACTTACCCGCGGCAGGTAGAGCTTTTCCCTCCATACCCGCCCCACCACTCGCCAACCTAGGCCCCATACCCACCCCAACTGGGGCAGGTGCAGATCGGTATCCACTTATACCCTACCCACTGCCATGCCTAGTGGGGGGTGGTTGGTCATGG
>BSSO01001135.1:0-25674 GCA_030267885.1 Mesembryanthemum crystallinum
CTTGTGAAAGGCCCCAGGGGTAATGGTTATGTTTGAGGAGCAAACTTGAGTTTAATTAAAAGTAACTTGTCAATTTCTGGTACTTACTTTGATAGTTAAAACTTTTGAGGAGAAGCGACTAACCATGTGCGTGAAATCAAAACAAGCTTACCATGATTATAACTGTCTTGCATGAAAATAGGAATTTTCTGCATATTGTGGATCTACATAGAACGCTTCAGAAGGTAATTATATTCTTGACTTCTTGACCATTCATCAATTTCACGAGCACGTAGCACTGGAAGAGGGTGTGAAAGTTGTTCTGTTTGAGCATTTCTGTGAAGATGTTAATGGATGGTTAGTCCAGTCCAATTGCTTCCCAATATTGGAAATCAGTCAAATTATTGTTGAGCTTCCTAAGTCACCATGCAACTTTTACCTTATATACCATCCCACTGGGCTAGATGTAGCTTTATCATAAGAGCGAGCTTGCTCCAGAAATGCATCTACATTTAGTTGGTCCGCCATAGAAGGGCAGCCCCCAGCTAATTTCATCAGAACGGATATGACAACCTCTTGTGAGACCACCAAGGTGAAACATGAAAGCAAAATAGATGGTAAAAACAAATGTCAATTTCACAATCTGTTACTGAGAAAGTAGAATACACAAGAAAACTCGCTATTAGAATACACAAGAAAACTACATTAATGTCATCATACCTTGGGATCTTGAGCAACCAGAAGGGCTGCACGATCACAAGTTAGCTCTGCAGCTCGGACCCAACGGAATAGCTGTTCTTCTATTCTCCGTGCAATGAACCCACCAAGTCCTGTAAACAAGATGAGTGCTCAATTCTTGCATCTGAAGCAGTTTTACACTAAAGAGTAGACCGTGACGTCAAATTTTTAGATGATAGAGCTCAAACAACTATTATCTGCTTTCTTGATACATCCTTACCANACCCTGGTTATATACTTCCATCATCAGACTAGTTTATGAGTGTAAATAGGTAAAACAATTGTGAGACTGAAAATTCCCATGATTCACATCAGAACACCCCCAACCACCCAAAAGGAAAAGAACAGAAGAAAAGAAAGAGCTAGATATGGAAAAAGAAAAACATATTTCTCTATGATTTCAACTACTTCAGACATTCCATTATAATTTGTAAACTATCCGAAGGATATCACAAACATCAACCATGTATATCATTGTTATTATATACCCAGAGCCCCACAGTAACTTGAATGGAGAAAAGAGGGGGTTTCAAAAAGATGCACTGAAAAAAGAAATCATTGTACTTGCCAGGAATTGTGTATGCTCCAAGAGCAAGGATATTCGCATATGTCAACCATAATCCATGATCGCATTTCAAGTGACCCAACTCATGGGCCAAGACAGCCTGGTGATGATTTTCAGAACAGAAACATAAGATTTCAAATTGTAAATTTTGACTTACAATACGATGTAATACACCAAACAACTATAAGCACAACAGCAAGAAAGAACCACATACATAAATATATAATCCAGAAAGAGGAAGAAAGTCAGAGAGGAATAGGTCATCACCTGCAATTCTTTTCGTGTCAAGAGCTCGATAAGGCTTGTGTGGACAACCACAAATGGCCTTTTACCATTGATAGCCAAAGTGTATGCATTAGGTACAGGGCTTTGACGAACATATAAATCAGGAGCCTGAACATTCAGTATTTCTGCAGCCTCAACCATTAAATGGTGCAGTTCAGCAAGCTGAATTGACATACATAACTAGGTCAGACATTGGATAAAAACTTTCAGGTTACACATAGGAGAGGGGGGATAAGAGGATGTGCACACAACAGGACCAAAAAGGAACCATACCTTAACTTTTCATGTCACACTAACACAACTGTTAATGACATCATCGACATGTTATTATACCTTATAAATGATGTCTATTTATGTGCTGTACAATACCCACAGTTTGTTCCAAAAAAAAAAAAAAAAAAATCAAAGAAATTGATAACAGCGCTAACAAGAAGGAACCATACAATTGACCTGCCTCAATAAAGATCCCAAGTTTCCTTGAACAAGCAACGCATGCAAATTCATACAACTTTTTTTCAGAAGCTACCCAAATGGTGCACTAACAGATCCTTCACTTTTGACATTATTTATGAAGAAAAAGTTGAAGGTTTATTGGTGAGAGCAAACAAACAAACCATAAGGATTAAGGTCTTTATCTTGAATAACCTAAACTTCAAGTAGTCTCTAGTAAGAAACCTTAATAAAATGCAGCATAACTGAGATGAATTTGAATTATCACAATACTAATGATCTATTCAGAGCAAACTCCCAATGTATTCAGAAAGCTATATTCCTGAGAGATTGGAAAGAAAAATCCAGTGCACCTCATTGAGTTCACAATGTTGAAGGACTAGAACAACAACAACTAAGTGAAGACTAAATAATTGAAAAAAAGTTAGGGTAGATCAGAATCAAAGCAACTAACCATATAGAGCAAGATTGCGACAATGGGGGTGGAAGTATACAAAAGCTGTTAATACTCGTAAGCTTTATTTCAGGAACTCATGATAGTATCAAATAATATATGAGACTCTGACAAAAAGTCAAGAGAAACAAAAGCAATAAATGCCATTATTATTCGAACATTTGTATCTCGGCATCACAGAAGTCTAACATTGACAATTTGCATGCATTTGAAGAGTTGTTGAGATGTGCCTCAAGAGGGTACATTATGCATCTAATGCACTTCCACTAGAAATTATGACAATCAGCATGATTGTTAAATAGGAACAACTTTAATGATCACCATTAATTGATGTGGTCCTCATTGTGACAAAAAATTTAGTTTCACACCATCAAATTCTAATGGGGCGCCAAAATGATGTCAACAAAGCCATTGTTTTAACCCTCATCACCCTGAAATTACCTGATCTTTGGAAACAAGCACCGAAGTCCCTATGTTCTCAAGAAACATGACCTGCTCCCCAATGGATCCTGGCAAAATTTATTGGGAGTAAAAAGGCAAGAAACAAATTTTAGCAAATATTTGACTAAAGTTACTTAAATGTGTTCATTTCAACTTACCACTTCTGCATTCATTTAAGTTTAGTTTAGTACTTACTTTTCCTCTCACATATTACTGTCCATTCATGCCCATTTGCTTCAGTTCAACACGTTCAGTTTATTTCAGATCATTTTAGTTGAAATAAACACACCCCTAGTCTCGAATCCCCTAATAACCTATCCTTCTAATTTGGAACACTAAACATCTTTTAATTTCTTTAAAGGCCATTTTGCAGAAAAAGAAAAGAAAAAGAAAAACATTAACTACAAATTGATCAACAAGTCAAATTTAAGATAATATAAGATACAAACAAGAACAATCACGGTGATCAATAATCAACACAAGAAGGAGTGAGTAAATAATGAGCGATGAGAGTAATTAATTAGAGAACATACCTAATATAGCTTTGCCAATTTCATCTAACCCAGGAATTGCTCTCAATATCAACGTATTCTGAATCCACACAACCAAGAAGCAACAACAAATCAAATTTCACCAAAAAAAAAAAAAAATCCTCAAAAAAAAGAGTTCATCAATAATTGGAACAAAAACAAGGGTACCTGTCGATCAAGGGGGTGTCTGAAATCATCGGCGTCGAGATTACGGAAAACAACAGAAGCAGCAGAAGAAGGCAGCGACGACGAAGAAGGAGGAGGAGGAGGAGGAGGAGGAGAAAGAGAAGCAGCTCTACAAACAGAAATCTTAACCGTTCGACTCGCAAATTGAGATAAATTAGGGCTGAATTTGAGGCCGAAAAAAGGGATTGAATTCGAAGGTGAACGAGGATGAGGAGAGAGAGAGAGGGAGAAGGAGGAGGAGGAAGGAGAAAGAGAAGCCGCCATTTTTGTGGTGTTGTTTGGTTGAGAGAGAGAAAACAATGGAGATCTTCTTCTTGAATTGGAAGCGCACTGAGTTGTTGAGTGAGTGAGTGAGTGAGTGAGTGAGCGAGCTCGTTGCGTCCACGTACGGCACCTGGTTGTTATGGTTATGCTTTGCCGCCACTTCGTTTTCTGTTTTTGACTTCGCCCTCTCAAATTTTCCTTTTTCTTTTTCTTTTCTTGTACCACTGGGCAAAATTGCATTGATGTATACTCCAGTATTGCCAAAATACACCTACAGGTCATTTGGTTAACATCAAAACATGCAGGAAATTACAACTTCCTGGGAAGTAGAATTTATGTAGTTGTTTGGTTAATACTATAGGTAGGAAGTTCTACTTTCCACATAATGAGGGAAGTTGCTTACCTAGGTCCCTCTAGGTAAGTGGGACTTTCTGTAGGAAGTTCTACTTCCCATATTCAACCAAACAGCTATTGGTACTTGCCAGTAACTTATAATTCCAGTGAAATACAATTTCTCGGGAATTCCTACTTCCTGCATCGAACCAAACGACCACCTAAGTAAGAAAAATACATTAAGGTATGTTAAATTAGAGGAAAAAAAATACTTCCTCCGTACTTTTTAAATGTTTACAAACCATTTGGGCACGAAAGGCAACAAAAGTGGATGGCTTTATTTCCAATAATGCCTTAAATGGTTTAACAAATTTACAATGAGAGATGAGTGTTTGATAATGATATTTATTGTGGGTTGAGAGAGAGATTTTAAATTAAAAAATTCAAAAGAATGGTTGATGGTGGGTAGAGAGAGAAAAATAAGGAAATAAAAAATTATTTTATTTTAAAGTTGATGGATACTAGTTAGATTTTTTATTGTTTAAAGTACATAATGAAGGGGTATTATCGAGAGGAGTGTGTGTAAAATTTGATTTGCAAACACTTGAAAAGTACTTAATTTTTTATGGTTTGTAAACATTTGAAAAATATGGAGGGATTATATATATATATACATACATATATATATATATATAGGTAAGAATGTTCTGGACTGGCTAAACCTCGAAGATGAAGGGTCCATGATAGGATTATAGGAGTACCATTTGATCATGTCTCAAATGTTGATGTTTGCCTATTATTATGGGACCCTGGGATCAAGTAGGGACCGAGCAAAATTTATTAGATTGTTTATCATTTATCTCATTTGTAATACCAAAAGTGGCATTTCATTTACTTGAGGTTTTTGCTACTGCTGGAATTCACTTTCTTTTTTCAAATAGAAAAATAATCAGCTTGGGTTTTAGGCTCAATTCATTTTGACTTAATAAAGCTAAACTAAACTGAACAAAATGGATATTAAACGAGAGAAAATAAGGTGCCACATTTATAATAATGAACTTGAGCATGCGTGTTATGTTATTAGCCGGTACTAAATATACCATCTTAATAGTATACATACACCCATTTAAAGGGGTAAATTGACAATGCTACCCTTTTTTCCTTTCCAACTACAAAACCCTTCTAATTTTCTTTTCTTTCCCTTTCCCTTTCCTTCCCACACTCACTTTTTATTTATCTACTGACTCCCCTTAGTATCTCTCTCTTTTCATTCAAATCAGATTTAGCACCGGCCACCCTCAACTAAAATCAGATTTTTTTCCACACAAAACTCAAACCTAAATACAACATCTAAAAGTAATAGATAGCTATAACCGTTTCTTAGTTTTGTTTTTTTAAAGAATTTATAAAAAAATAAAAATAAAAAAATAAATTTTTGAATAAACCAAACATACGCCTAAAGTGGCGTAGAGTACCAATACTCTACGTCCAAAATGACGTAGGGACTAGTAGCCTATGTCAATTTGGGCGTAGAGTTGGTATGGGAATTTTTTTTTTTTTTTTGTAAGGAAAAATTAGATAAATAAAATAAAATTGAATTATATGTTTCAATTGATTTTTAAAAGCCAAAAAAAGTTGATCATTCTCATCTTACAACTAGTTCAAATCATTAAGTATAATTTTACAATGATATCGATCAAAGTATCGGTTTTTGTTTGATTAGTTTAGAAACTCGCAAATCGTTTAGGGTATGAAAAAAACTAAAATTTACCTCCAAATATGAGTATGCGTAAACATGTTCTGATATTGAATCGGAAATTGAACTTTCATTGGTCATATTGTGTTTTATTTTTTAAAACAAGGGTTAAAGGGGTCATTTTGCCCCTTAAATGGGTGTATCTATACTTTAAATATGTTGCGTCTAGCGCCTATGTTATTTGATAGATTGCAATTAGGGATAGTGTTTTAAACAACTAAAAAATTTGTAACTTTCTGGTTAGGTTGAATATTAGTTGTATTAGTTGATTGATTTTCTTATTTTTGTAAGTGGTAAAATTTTATAAAGACATTAGTGACCATTAAACTGATTTACATAATAAAACATTGTGCTTAATGCAGAGAATATTTAAGTAATGAGTCGGGGTGGCACAAGGAAAAGAAGACGTTGGTGGAATGGGTTCATAAGATAGGAAGATGTGACTAACAAGATTATACAGTTGTACAAGTAATTGGTTAAGCGATATGGCTTGTAATTTATGGTTCATGTCTTGATTTTTTTCGGATTTGGTTTTTCCAAGTCAAATCTTGTTTTTCTTTTCATATTCTCGATTAACCGCACTCCAATTCCATCATAATTCTCTTATTGGCTTTTTCCTTCACATGTTCGCTTAAGGTAATAAATTGTTCCAAGTCTTAGAGATGATGGTTTGTATGTAAGTTGTGGTTAATTGTGGTATGATATCACAAGAAGTAGTTTTGGAAATCTAGTTTTCCGCTTTTTAAATACAACATTCACCCAAAAATGTTATAAGATGGTTAACTTCTTAGAAATGAAGAGATGCTTTAATGGTTAGAAGTATCATCACACAATTATAAAGTTGAGAATTCGATTTCTATCGACTTAGATATCTCCTTTAAAATTCCAAAAAAATGGTAAAATTCTCGAGGATAATCCTAATATCAAACCCTTAGATTTAAAACCCTTCTCTAATCTTTATCAGTCTCTATTACAACAACAACCCAAAAANAAAAATTGCCCTTTTTAAGTTGAGCTTTGCTCAGCGTCGTCAATTGACGGGGCAATTGATACCAGAGGCGGCAACAAGCATCGATACGAATACGATACATCATCCTCTCTATAAAATCCAACCTACTTGTCCAGGAGAGAGAAAACTGATACCAAAAACACAATTAAATTTTGAAAAAAGCAACAAAACCCTTATCTTTATCAATGTAATTCTCTCTTTCTCTGTCTTTGTTGTTTTGTTTGAGCTAATAAATTGCAGTATTTTCCCCCTAATTTTAATGGGTTGTTTGTGTTAATTACAAAAGGAGGCATTCCGTGAATCGTCCACCAACGCCAGATGCAGGGGATGAACAAGATAAAGAACTTACCCTTCAAGAAAGAATCAACATCAAGGTAATTAATCTAATTTCACATCAAATTTTGATCTTTAAGTTTCTCACTTTCTGGGTTTTTTTTTTTTTTCTTGTACTGGGCAGATCGTGAAATGTGAATTAATTGATTAATTCGTGTATTTAATTCTCAATTTAAGGTTCTGTAGAATTTGCCCTTACCATTATTGACTTTTTTTTTTTTTTTTTTTGGGTTTTTTTTCATCTCAATGTGTTTGTAAATGTGGTTTACTGAAATGGGCATTTGGTTAATTGACCATGCAGTTGATTGAGAGTGGAGAAAAGGAGAGATTGATGGATCTGTTGAGGGAAAGGCTCATAGAGTGTGGATGGAAGGATGAAATGAAAACCCTTTGCAGGTTTTCTCCTTAACCTGGGTGTCCTATTCAATCTCATGTCATTTTTCTTGGTTAATTATTTATATTTGTGAGACTATAAGAGGCAATTTTGCAAATTAACAGCAAATTAGGGGATTAATCAATCAATGTCTAATTGTTAGGAACTTTTGTTAGATTATTGACTTCCAGAACTAGAACAGCAATTACTGCAAATAATAAGCAGAGAAAATATGGTTGAGTAGAGATAATACACAAATTATTGTTGGAAAACCCTTGATAGAGGTAAAAACTCACAGGTGAAGGAAAGAATAAATCCGCTATGTTGGGTAGGAAACCCTCTCAAATTAATGCGCTTAATTTTGGGAAAGAACAAATCCACTATGGTGACTGCAAGAGAAAAATCCTCTCAAATGAACGAGCTTAATTCTCATATTGGTGGGCAGGTAAACACCACTTTGCACACTCCGGTGGGGAATCTCCTCACAATCTTAATCATTTGGAATAGGATATATAAAAACCTAGCAAAGAAATCTAGTTGCACAAACAGGAAACTACTCAAATTGACTTTGACACAAGCATGTCAAAGAATACAGTCTACCCGTATTTGATTCTAGTAGCACTTCGCAAGCAACAACAGACCAGCTGTAGTCGTGCCTGGAAGCATGATTGGACGGGACTACCACCAAACAGCTGGTTTTACACACGAACATACCCAACCAAAGCACCATGTTTCCAACTTGCAATATTTGCCAGTTGAAGACATACTCTTAAGGTGGTGTTTAATGATCATTAGTTCATTACAATGTAATGACCATAATATAGCTATACACATATTCATGGTATTGTAGTTGTTAAATTGATTGTACCATTATTTCTAGTCATGTAATGATGATTATATTGGTTAAACTTATGGAATTGTGATTACAATGACTCTTGTAATTGATTACACTCTTTTCATATGAGTTATCTCCCTCCTCTCTTTTCCATCTTTACTTCCCTTACTAAAATAATGCATTACACATTTACACCGCAATCACATTTACTTTCAAGTAAACAAGTTGTTACATTATCTCTTATATAGAGTGTGATATGATCATTTGGAATATGTGTAATGTGTCCCTTCACTCCATTCCATGTTATATTCTTGCTAGTCTCCATTTGAAGAATCTTAATGTGCTGAAAAGTGAATACAGTCTAGAGTAGCATATCAATCAATCAAGCCCTGATTACCAAGTTTTTTGGATCTCCGTCTCTGAAAACTTTATATGCCCTTGATTGTCTCCTTGAGTCTAATGTGGCCTCTAGGTGTAATTTGTTGTTATCATGTCATTCATCCCGTTTAGCATTTTGACAACCTTTTGTTATCATTTTAGGGCATTTATAAAGAAGAAAGGGAGGAACAATGTAACTGTGGATGACCTTGTACATGTGATCACCCCTAAAGGCAGAGGTATGGAATTTTTTCCTACTCATAAATCCATCCAGCTTTCAGTTTTATGTTACTTCTTTGTGTCTGTTGACCATTCTCCATAGCCAACATGCTTTTAACGTTGAATATTAGGTATTGTAGAGTTTTAGTATAGCCAACTAAATGATGTAGCCCTGTGGATAATGCCAGTTCATCCTGTGAATGTTTAGGTCGGCTATCATGATGGGGGTGAAGATGTATGGTATTTGACATCCAAATTTATCATAGCTAAACAAGTAGTGAGTTGCTTGTCATTTGTGAAGTTTGGGAGAGGAGGAAGAACTTTGGCCACTTTTTTTGCAGTGGATTCTCTATGTCACTCTTTTCTTTTCCCTTTTTTCGCATGGGGCCAGAAGAAGTTTTTTTTTGCAAGATACACCCTGGATGATTGTTAAAATGTTTGGTTTTGGATGGTCAATGGGATGGGAATATTACAGAGGACGGATTCACAAGGTGGCCTCCTTATGGACCTTATCCACCCAAAGAAAGAGCTGGGTGAATAGAAAAGAAGGGCTCTCAATGTACTCCAGTATAAATGTCTCACTTTCCTTGCTGTGATAGTCCAACATTGTAGAACAATCATTTTAACTGTTTGTTCATAGTAAGAAATTAGCATAGAGCTATTATACTGCCTTCTATCATGACTTCCCACACCTACTACCCCTCCCCCTGGGAAAAAAACATCTGTTGTAAGTGAGATTTATCTGGAATGGAGAACATACCAATTTATTATTAGGTGTATGCCCGTGCGCTGCACGATTTGTAATACATTACTACATTCTAAATTATTATTACTCTCGTTGAATTTTTTTATCTTCACTTTTAAATTAAATATTCAAGTATGCTACCTAATGGTGTAGTCTCCAAGTTGCTCAAGCATAGTGCTAAGGTGATCTCTCTCTCCAAGTGAGTCTGTAATGAAGGGTATCAAATGTGGGGTCCTGCTGTATGCCTGTATCACACTTCTGCCATATTTACGAACTACTTTATCATACTCTAGTGTGAGTCTCAATTCAAAGGAGAGAGATTCACTGGTGTAAGGACCTTTGTATTTGATCTTGCATGTGCTGTAGTAATTATCAGTGATTGGGAGCTTAATCTGTAGAAAGGGTCTATTGTAGCATATTTAGTTCCATCTTCATGAAACATTTTAGCCCGTTTTAACTCACCTGAGAAAAAATATCATGCTTCTGAACACGGTACGCCCTGCTTCACAGTTTAGTCTCCTCTACATGTGCTATATCTGGCTGGGTTCATTGTAGATCAAGACTGACGTGGTTTATTTAATGTAGTAGTCGCTTGATGAGTTCAGTGAACTAACTCTATACAATGGGATATTTTGTCTTGCAGCTTCTGTTCCGGATTCAGTGAAAGCTGAGCTGTTGCAGAGGATTCGAGTTTTTCTAAATTCAGGCGCAATTTGATACAAGGGAAAAACATATCAAGGGAAACAAACAGGGTCGTAATTTGGTCGAAGACAAAATCTCGGTGAGAGGGAGTTGGTCGTCAGACGTAAGGAAACGTACACTATTTCTTGATCTAGGACAGATATCTCTACCTAGGTTAGTGACCATCATGTTGCCTCCCAAAGAGGCCAAGGACACCCTTCTAATCTTATCTCTGTAATATATGCATCTTGTGGGTGTGCATTTGTGCTATATCTTCAAGCTTTATATCTCGTCCTCGTTGTAATGTACCATCGACACCTTGGTTACTATGAAAACTATGGGACGAAGAACCTCTCCCAAATCTTTATTTTCGACGTTTAAAGGCATGGCTATTGTTGAAATAGGTCATCATAATCCAGTAGCCTTCGAATATTAGAATTACTTCTTTCTTCGACCGTGAAGTGTTCATAAATATCGATTTGGATATCTATCACACAGGAGGTCAAGGATCCGAAGCTGTTCGTGTAGAAATGATAGTTGCTTGTTGGTGAGAACTGTAATGATTTTTGCTAGTCTTGGTTTGTTGCCTCACCTGACATTTTTTATCTCAACCCATGATATTGATTAGTAGATCTGGTAAATAGGTTTTTCGGGTCATTTAAAGTCCCGCTCTTTTTAGACCGGTTTATGGAGTATAAATTCAGCTCTATTTAGATCGTGACATAATTGTAGGGGTGTAAGTTATTCGGATTGAATCCAAAGTCCAATCCAAATTATATATATACATATATATACAACTCACTTAAAATACTCCGCCTTTTTTACATCCATTACATTAAGATCTAAGGGCTGAGATTTGGACTTCTCATCTCTCATTGAGAGAGCCGCTTCTCATTAGATATCTCCCCATTATATAAATATCTATCATACGCTACGGTGATTATTTCTTGAAGATATATGCATGATTAGTTAGTGCTTGTCAAGTGGTAATAAAATTTGCCTTTCAAACAAACAGCAAGATTATTGATATCATGATTCTTGTGTGGTAGTTATGATTCTTCTTTCATGTTTTACTAGCTCCAACATTGTCTTCTTGTAGAACTTAACATAGCCTCACTGATTTTCTTTTCTTTTCTAGGTGAAAAAAACAAAAAAATTAGACTATTCGGATTGGATCGAACTTAAGACTCGTAATTCGGATTGGATTCGGACTTGAAAATTCTCCAAATTAATTTCGGATCGGGTTCGGACTCAAATATCTGAGTCCAAACTTTTTTGGATTGGAGTTGGACTAAGCAAAAGTTCAATCCAAAATCCAAAGTTACATCCCTAATAATCGGTTTTTGAAATATTTAATTATTGGTCAATTTTCATGTTCAAGTTTGGGTCAGGTGACCAGGTTCCGGTCAATTTACCAGGTCTAATTTTAAGTCATGGTTTCACCGTTTTTTACTAGACTCTTCAATCAGCAAGCCTTATATATGAGACCGCCTTATACAAGTTTTTGTGTTTGTCACAGAAGAACTGAAACCATTTCCTACAATGGCAAATAGACATTTGATAGCTATGGAAGTGGAACTACCATTTCAATCAGGAAGAAAATTCTCATTCAACTCTGGTTTTGAATACATCCGTTTGATTCGAAGGAAAGTTAAATTACCAAGTCATCGGACATTTTTACATTGCACACTAAATATAGATCTTAGTTTACAATCACAAAATACAGACATGAATCTGTTTAAGTCAAATCTTCATTGTACTTTGTCAATGACATCACAGAGCTGGAATCACACTCTTCTGCAGCAACTTAGTACAAATATATATTTATATGTTCACAAAACACAAAAGATGTTTATTTGATCAGTCACATGCCTTTTCCTACTCGATTTTACTAATATAGATAAAAACCCAAGCCAGATGCTCATCTCCCAAGCTTGCGCTTCACGGAAAATTTGGCTCACAGATCAAAAGATACAAGGCGCAACCTAAAATATGCTGAAACACACCTACAGACAACTGTTCGCGTTGACAGTAGGTTACTCTGGTGACGACATTTACACTCCAGCTTGTTCACAGAGGTCCAACAACTGCAGAGTCTGTAGAAACCGTGACAAAAAGATATATCGCTGTGGTCATTGATTGGTGGACAGAAATATGAATTCATGAAATGGCCAATAGTTGTATGATCGTTTTTAAAATGGGTTCAAAAGTTTAAAATTTCCAAAACTTCAGGAAACCTATTTCCCTTGTTTTTTCATATTCTATTCAAAAATTTGAGGAACAATCTTCCAAATTAGAAATCGTTTTCCAAGAAAAACCTTCTCTAAGAAAAATTAGAAAACGAAACATTCCATTATCTATAACTAAACACAATAAAACTTACCTCCGAAACTGAAAGTTCGAGACGGAACTTCGGACCATCATAGTGATGCAGGACGGGCCTAAAGGAATCTTCCTCCAGTGCTTTGGACAGCTTTCTGATGCGGATCCTTACCTAGAATTTCGTAAAGAGAGAAGAAAACAAAATTATATTTCAGGATGGTTGCACAAACAGTATTTAATCATACACATCAAAGAAGATGGTTATTTGAGCATTAAGATCTGTATCTTACCTGCGCAGGAAACCTTGATTCACCTTTGCATTTCTTATCTTCCCATGCAGTTGGATCTATATTTGAGCCTCCAAAAGTAGATGCCTGTTAAATCCATTTTGAGAAAGAACACATGAGATGTGCGAATAAAAGATAATTATTTATTGATATCTTGAACAAAATTACAACAGTATGTGTAGCAGATCATCATTGCACCATCTAAATCCATTTGCAAACAATTGGCTTAATCTTCTCTAAACAAGACCCAACCATGCTATTGAATAATGAGAAAGGAATTTAAGTTAACGAATGAGAAAAGAAAGTTGGAAAGTTTGAGCAAACAAGTCATACTAACTAAAAATACAAGTCAAAACTAAAAAAAAGTATGCCTTGCATTTAAGATCCAAGTTTGCCAGATATACTAATGGTGATCATGATGTGAACACGTGTCAAAATCTGAAGGCACCATGTAAATTTTGAGAAAAATTCTTTCACACAATATGAAAGGCCAAAACACTCTGCACCTGTTGAAAATTTCCCTTCCTACAATTGCATCGCCACCATATCAATCTATGCACCTACAAACATGGGCCTATCTGGTTTGATCATATTACAAATTGTCCAAAGTAGTGTCCACCTAGTTGGCAAACATTTATATTAGAGAGCCCAAGGCTCTGCTATGGCACAGCATTTTGAAAGGCTATTCAAAGCCATTATTTGATGACCGCATTAAAGTCAGCACATGCTAAGAGAGATTATAACCTGCCTTGAAAGATTTCTTACAATTCAGATTAAAGTTTGAAGGATTTAAGATAAAAGGAGAATTCAGAATGAAAATATTTATACCAAATCATGTGAGTAGTTGAAAACTATATCATGTTGTTGGTCAACTAGATCAAGGACATGAGAAATAATAGAGGCTTCATAACAGACCTCAAAGATACCATGAAGCTGGTGGGTTGTATAGTTGTACAGGAACAAAGGTAACCCTGGTGTTATTGCACGAACAGAGTCCCTGTACCTTGGAGGTAAACCTGAGAGGAATATACTATAATTAGAAACAATCATACATCACTTTAAACAGCTTGACAGCCTAGGATATCTTAATCAAGCTCTCATGACTCATGAATATAGTGCATAACAATTGGCATAAAAGTAAAAGTACGTTACCAAATAACTGTCGTTTTAAATTCTCCTGCATGGTGTCATTGTTACAGACAAAGATGTATCCACCAAGCACCTCATTTCGGGGAAGTGTCTCTGCCGCAGGCAAGGTCTTGAACCTTTTATCATTCGCATTATCAATGATATTATTGTTGTTATGGTTGATAGGCTCCTTGTTGCTGAGATTGTTGATACTAGACTTGTTCATAGGCATGTTCTCCATAATGTTAGGATTGACATTGCTCTTCGGATAGATGGCGTTCATATTGTACATGTTGTTCCTGTAGGAGTTCTTGGTCAAATTTTCAGGTCCCTTGCACTCCAGATTCAACATGTTAAAGTTGAGGTTTTCGAATTTGTTCTCTTCTTGGAACCCAAATCTATCCCTTGGTCTCATATCGGCAGCTCCCTTAGAATAATCGAGATTATTCATACGCTCCCCCTTTGGCCTCGTCTGCTCAGCTAGTTTTGAAGCTACCATCAACCATTTGTGGTCTTCTGATATTTTTGATTGTCCACGGAGTTCATCGCCGAGTTGCCAAAAGCTATCCATCCTGCAATCTCTGATAGGCATTAAAAGGACTATTAGATGGTCTGGTTTACATCTAGCAACATGGTGCTAATAGATCCATTAAAGAAACAAAGTAGGATTCAGAAATACAAAAAATTGTAGAACATTGATAACCAACTACAAGAAAGTCCAAATGATACAGTCTGCAAGGATGCCAAAAGTCAACACTAGGATAAAAGGAAAAGACTAAACAACTGGAAAAAAAAAAAAAAAAAAAAAAAAAAAAAAAAAAATCTATGCTTGAGGTAGAGTACATAATTGCACATTTTCTTCTCAAAACAGGGAAGCAAAGAACAAAATCCGATGCAAGCCAGTGCATAGATGTTTGACACCAAAAGCACAGATGGAGTAAAGGAGTAAGTAATTCAAGTTTAAGATCTGATTATGCTACCCAGGAAGCGAGGGTCAACTTTATAAATCAATTACAGAACCATACAGAAAATCGAGGCGTAACAATTTTCACCTCAAGTCAGAACAAATGAACAAGAAAATGCAGTCTGTTTTGCCTGATGCAAGCTAGCTACAACAATTAAGATCTCTTTCAATCTAAGTTGATATACAGAACATAAACTGGACCAACTGTAAAAATATCTTAGTATATGTCTAATCCAAGAAACCATTTAAGAAGTGAGTGACCCACCTTAATTCCCATTAATCAGGTGGTTCCGTGGTTGGTTTCCAAAAATTTAGACAATAATGAAAAGCAAAAATCCGTGCAATCAAAATCAAGGGTTTGATACATTAGGTACAGTCGCTTAAGTGGNAAAAAAAAAAAAAAAAAAAAAAAAAAAACCTCTAGAAACAAAAATCTGTGCAAGAAGATCAACAAATATCTGAAAATCAAAACTATAATTCAATATTTCCCACAAATTAAAACTAAAACCTACAAAAAAAAAAAAGTGAGTAAAATTTTATCTCTATTTGATCAACATCAATATTTTTCCTTCTTATCTCCATTTTTCCTTCTCTCCAACAAACACACACAAATGAACACTAAAACCCTACAAAATTGAGTAAATTTCCCAATTCCCAAAACACCCAACTCAATCAACCAGCATTACACTAGAACCAAAACCCAGATAAATATATGAACAGATAAACAGATAAAAACCACCATTTCTCATCATCTAGGTAAACAACTAAACCCAACCCACTTGAGCAAACTACCCAGAACTCAAATCACTGAGCAGAAAAGCAAACTTGAGCAAGAATCAGTAACTTTTTACCAGAAGTATAGCAATACTAACAAAGTCAGCAAAGTAAAAGCAGTAACAGCAACAAGAAGAAGCTTTCAAAGCAACCAACACACAAAAATGAGTCCAAATGAAACGAAAAGTAAGGATTGATCTAACAAACAGATCGATGGAAAAAAGAACTGACCCAGATAAATTGGATAGAACCCTAGATTTGGGGATCCCAAATTAGAGAGGGAGAGAGAGAAATAGTGATGGAGGAAGAAGAGGAGAGAGAGAGAGAGAAAAGGAGAGTACCTGTGAAGCTTTATCCCTCTTTCTCCGCAGCTGAAGTCGGAGGACGTGACAGAGTGTTTGTTTGCCCCGTTCTTGATTTTTATTCGCTACGACTACGAGTACATTTTTGTACACCTTGTTGGAATTATTAAAAGAAAAAATTAAATTTAAAAAAAAAAAAAATGAGACGGCCTAATCTAGGGATGATATATGAACCGTGTAACATAACTTAAAAAAAATTATAGGTGACATAGAAAGATTTGAGTGTTAGAGATGACATAAACTCGAAACAGTCCTTTAACAGCATAACGTTACGTCTCCCTTGGATTTAAATCAATAAATGATTGCGTGAGTGGTATGACACTCTCCTTCTTTAATCTTTAATTAAGGTTAAGAGTTCGATTGTCGTGAATAAGGTAACTAATTGTTGTGAGCATTACACCCCTTCAGTTAATCTGATGCAAATAGAGTTAATCTTTAGCCCATAGATTTAAAAACATAAACTCGTCACACCATGTAAGTAAATTAAATTATAGTAATAGACCAATAAGTGATTAGTGTGAATAACTCGTCACACTTATACAGTTAAATTTCAGAATATATTTGAAGGTTCGATATTCTACTCTAATGCAGATATGGTGCAAAATCTAATCAAATAAGTTCGGGATGAACTTGTGGTTCAAACTAAAAATTACTCCACAGGATATGTTACGTTTTCGTAAAACGACTGAATTGCCCTTTCAGGTGATGGCAATTTCGAATATGCCATCCAATATCCAACAGGTGAGTTTCATTTTTATGTGGGAGTGCTCAAAAAGGTGAGATATGGTGACACGTGTTTAGTGCTGTGCTGTCACGCACTTTTATACTCTTTCAAACGTTAGAATTACGTGGCCATTCTTTTGTTTTTCATCCCTTTTGGTTTTGAAATTTTTTCCACTTTTTCTTTTTAGTTCATAAAGCACATGAAGCAAATTAGGCCTTTTATTTGTAACCCAATCTTTCCTAGCCACTCCAATTATTTCATTTGTAAACTCATTTTTGGGTATGTTTTTTACGTCTAATTTTTAGAGTGCTGGAGTTGGAGGTTATTGGAAAATGATGGAAGTTGGTGAAGATTGTTGAAACTTTTTGCTGGTTGTTGAAGATTGCTGGAATAGTTCATTTTTGTAACTCTAATGTGCTGAAACTTTTTTATTGTTTGCTGGGAGTTGCTTGAGATTGCTGCAACTTTTTACTTATTGCTGAAGTTTGCTGGGAGTTGGTGGAGTCTATTGGAAAATGCTGTGTTCAAACAAAAATAAGACGAAAAAAACAGACCCGACGTCTTGTTTTTGTTAACTTCCACAACTCTAACTCATTCGAAAATTATACTTTAATAAATTCCAACAAACAATTAACATGAAGTTTCAGCAAACATCAACTATAAATTGTAGAATAGCAATGGGTTAGCTTAATAAGAGAGAATTATCCTGGAGGCGTTTGACCTACTAATAAACAAGTTATATTATATACACCACGTCAAGGGTTCAAGCCTCTAAGGGAACACCTATATGAAATTATTTGTGAAATACCCAATGTTGTGCGTTAGGAGATGGCCTTTAGCCATGCCAAAGAGAAAGACGTTTTATTTTCCATCACCAAAAAAAAAGTAAAAAAAAATAGAGAGAAATGGTTGGGAGAGGCAAAGCTTAAAGTGTCAATGATATTACTGTTGAGCTGGGATGTAGGTTTTTTGGTCACCAACATGATAGGTGGATTGTTTTTGAAGGTAGTAGACAGTGGAAGGGTTGTAGAGAGAAAGATACGGACAGGAAGAAGAACAAAGAACCACATAAACGAATGTTTAATGCTATCAACATTAAGTGAAATTCCAAACCCTTTATCGTCTAAGCTCGAAACCCTATTTTGGAACCAAATTTTGGACTTGTTTTTTATAATGTTAAAGACTATAACTTGATTTAAGTGGTCAAATTCATATTGGAGCCTGATGATCCGATTTTTCGCACCGCATTGATTTTTGACATTCAAGTGCCATGGACCCTTGTGCATTGAGTTCGAACCTTGGATAAGGCATCCGAAAAGAGAAAAAAAATGCAGTCCTTACCTACCTGGTGTTAAAAGAAAGAAGTAAAAGAAACTTAAAAAGAGCATGATGGCATATCTAAAGTAGGCAAGGGAACTACTTGCAAATATAGCCTCTTAAACCAATTTACAATTGCAAATGGTTCGCTAATCTATATAATTAGTTTAAAACACAACGATTCAACCAGAGGCCGACACATAATCATGTCATGTAAGAACTTAGTACTGCCACGTATACGTTGATGCGTCACATCCATTGCCATGTAAGCACCACATTCATCTTCTCTACAACTACTCCAACATTCATATGTAATATTTTTATCTGAACTATTTATGATATGACATTAGATATCGTCATATAACTCATTTTGATTCCATTTTTAATAATGTTATATCAAAGAACGTTAAGAGTAAAATAAACAAAGACCTATCAAATTCACTTGGTAAGCAATTGGAGTTCTAATAAAAAAAATAGCTTACCCAATTCTTTAATAGTAAAGTAGATTACTAAATCTAAGTGCTTACATGGCATGCTTATATGTCGGCCTCTGGTTGAATCGTTGTGTTTTAAACTAATTATATAGATTAATCAATTCTAATAGGCAAAAAATCCACTTCCAATGGGCATGTTTTTTGATTCCACTCACGCATTATTAGATAAGATTATAAACGTGAGTGGAATTTCTTTTTCAACGCATATGTTATATATGTGATGCAAAATTTCACATTAAAGCGTATAAACACATAAAATTTCAAGAAAAAAAATGTTATATAAATGAACTCATAAAAAAAGAGAAAAAAGGAAAAATATGATAATGATATTATAACAATCAACTTATCACAATTCTAATACGTGCATCGCACGGGGTACAAGCTAGTTTGAAAGATAAAAGACACTCAGAAGAAGATTGAAAATACATATAGTAATATGTGTGAGTATAAGTAAGTTGTAAAAAATTGACTAAATTGAATGCATTATGATAATGATGATCGATGAAGTAAACAAGGTTTTCTTATCAATAATATTTGAAGTTTTGTAATTGGATCAGGTTGACATTGTCAAATCTTTTATTACAATTTCTTAGTGATATAAGTTAAAGTCACCCGCATTGGAATCAAGTTGGCATTGTTAATCCTCTTATGACAAATAATTAATGATCTATTTGGGCTCTTAGCTCACACCTAAAAGAATTTAAAAATAAATAAATAAACAGTATTAAAGTTACAGATAAATCACTCTGTAAAAACTGAGTCATCTTTATGATAATGGGGTCACGATATAAAGTCACTCTTTCAAAGTGCATAAATCACTCCGGATAAACTGAGTATTGAGGTATACCAAAAAATTTCTAAAATTGCTATATATATGGGACACAATACTTAAAATATAGAAAGTTTTATTTCCTCAAAATTATAATACAAATGTAGACACTACACCAAATTTGAAGAATTCTTATAAGTACCATATTAATTGCAATCTTACTCTTACGTACGTTTGTACAGAAGAGGTCATTATCTTAGGCCATAAATTGGATATTTCTCAACTCACCCACCACACTTCAATTTAATTAAATACTTCCTCTCCGACTAATTAACTTTACACATAGTAGTAATTAATAAACATTTACTTTGTAATGTAGATTAATTTGGTGAAAATATAAACAAATTGTGGATAATGCAACAAACAGTATTTAGACAATATTTATAAAATCTAAAAATTAAAAGTAAGATAAATTTAGTGGAAAGAAAGAATGACAAAAAGGAATCTTTTCCTAGTGTATTGTTAGTAAATAAAAAAAATTCAACTTTTGAGTTGGTGTTAAAATTAATTCTTTACCTGGTGTTCATGTAGGCTTGGAAGCCAACTAAACGCTATTTTTTTTTCTTTTTTCAGAATTTTGAGTAATGGATCACATGCTAAAAAAGATTGGTCCAAAATGCAATAATGCTCTTTTTTTTTTCTTTTTTTTTGTGGAAAGGAAATGCAATAATGGTCTTTAATTCGTCCATACTTGTGTTGCTCATAACAATCTCGTGAAAAACAGCTCCCTGCCGACTGAAAACACAAGAAAGACAAATAAATGCATACACTAGTAAACAATGAAGAATACTCAATGAATAATAATAAAGCACCATTATGATATGATTATACACTACGTACTATAATTAATTCACTCATTGCTTGCACATTCCCTATCCGTGATTAGTCCAGCTGCCCATTTTTATATTATTTGCATCCTTTATCTTTTACTGTACTATTGATCTAGTAGAAGTATTATATTGGAGTATTTCTTCATGCTCAAATGATACTACTACCAAACAAAGAATTTATGAATGTGATTTCATTATTCCTCCATTATATATAGTACTAATAATGTTTTCTCCTTCCAAGAAAGTAATGATCTTTTATGTTCTCATCAATTTATTTGACAAATTTTTGATTGTACAGCTTAATTTTTTTCTTTTAGATATTACTATTTATTCCGTTTAATAGTCAAATTAAGTTAAATATAATATGAGAGTGTGTATGACACTCACAGAAAATGACAATACAAATAGTGTTCGTCTTTTCAATTTACTAAGTCATGAAAATATAAAATAAACTAAAATTTGGGAACGATGAGTTTATTACGTTATTGGTCTGCGGATGCAAAGCGATAATTTGTAATTTTGTGATAAGAGTCGAGTTTATGGACATTACCTATAATAATTAATATCTTAGCTGAGGTGTTATATATGTTGAAAGTAGAGTTTATAAAAAACGGGTCTGGGCGGGAAACGAGCCGAGTTTGACATGTTTTTTAGATCCACGGACGGAGCCGGTAAGCGTGTTTGGATCGAGTCAACGGGCCGGGCCTTTATAAGTTGAGCAAAATACCTTGTTTGTGTTCGCCCATTTTCAGAGCTCGGTCCTCATGGGCCAACTCATCCGTGATCAGCTCTAGTTGAAAGGTATCCCTTAAACAAGTTTATGCGTTTGTATATGGACTTGGTACATAGAGCTGAACAGAATAAGTCACTTCCTCTAAAGTGAATAAGTCACCCTTCTAAAAATATGAGTGATCTTCATAGTCACCCATTTAAGTGTAAGAATACACCCTTAACCAATAAATCAAGTTCATATAAGATATATTCAAAAGGAAACTCTACATCCCCAAAAGACAAATGAGAACTGAATTTGTTGTTAATTTACTTTATCCATTTCATATTATCATTAATTCATTATAAATGTTACTCCATCCGTCCCACAATTAGATTTCAAAAACACCAACATTTTTGTCCCACAATTAGCTTTCAAAAACCAATATATCCCATAACCTCCCTAAAACACCCCTCAACTAACTTACAAATACAATATAAAAATCAACTTTCACTCTCCAATCACTTACACATACAATTATTATATTCTCTCACACCAATATTTCTCTCACAACATAAACCCCTTATTATATTACAACTACAACAAGGGTAATTATGTCAAAATTCACTCTCCTAAAATTTTATGACAAAAAACCATTTCTGAAAGCTAATTAAGGGACATATGGAGTATTATATTGTGAAATTACTTTGTTAAATTCATTGTATAAAAAATATGTTTATACATTTATATATTCTGCTAAATTAAAGTATTGTCTTAAAAGTACACAAATTTTAATTGGACAAATTTTTTTTAAAATTTTTTTTTCTTTCTTTTTGGAGCGAGCAATTTGATAGTGTCAAAAACTCAAAAGAGAGGAAGATACAGTGAATTAACGATGTCGGCAGAATGGCTGACAAGGAAGCAAATATACAGGATCCGTCTTATTATTTTAATAATCGACAAATTATAAGCAGCCAAGTGGAGTAATGGACAAAATCATTTTAAATTTTGGACCATATATTATTATTGTTATTATTATTATTATTATTTATTATTATTAAAGTAAGCACTGTGGATATTTATAATTGTCAGACAATATACTTGATGGATGAGCCCAAGGCATATTCATGTGATAATTCTATTTGGACTTGCATTGGCATCAATGTAACACTCTATTCTAAGCCATGGATGATTACTTTTAATTTAGTTAAGATTAAGGTTAAAAAGAGAGATGTAATAGTGATTAAGAGCATCCTAACTCATTTTTCGGGTGGAGAGATTGATTCTTATAAGTTGTAGAAAAAATCTTTAGTAGTTGGCTTGTCAGTCACTATAAGTTATTTTGATTTTTGTTTAAGGTCTATCTAATGTTGTGTAAGATGGTACTAAAAGTATATTAAGTTTTATGTCTTATGGTTGATAATCAACTTGCAAAAATCATATCCTCCATCAAGGACGTGGCGGGTACATATATACTTCTAGTAGGTTTCCTTTCATATATTTTTTTTAGGGTGTTTTATTACACAAATCAATATTATTAATTTTCTTTTATCCCAATTTAATCCACCAAAAAAGAGGAAAAAAAAATCCAAGTGAGTTCCAGTGCTACCACTTGGAGTAGCCCACATCTGTCACCGCACCTAGGCATATGTTAGTGTGTGGATGAGGCTAATATTGTTTGCACCAGATCAGTCTATGAAGGGGTAAAATGCTCTCAACAAGTAGTTTTCCCATTAACAAGAATCGAACCCTCAATTTATTCAAGAGATGAGAGTATCAAACCATTCAAACTAACTACTCGTTGGTGTTGTAAATTATGTATGGATGTACAATATTATTCAAACACAACCATTTAATATGCACCTTTAAATGAAATTAAACTGAAACATTTGAATTTGTTATTTATTGTCATCTCTAATAAAAGGTTGAACAACACCTGTGCAGTAAATGAAGAGTAGGTATGCTCTTTCAATATGTGTGTTTTTTTTGTTTTTTTTTTTTTTTTTTGTGCGATTTCAATATGTGTTTTTTAATGATAAAAAGTACTCCATTATTTTGATCAAGGGTTATGAAAAGGTTTGAATTAAATGTAAATAAACCTTGTATTATTATTAATTTTTTTATTTATTTTTAATAATAAGCTTGTATGGCGAGCTTATTGAAGTGGAGCACAATTATTTTGTAAAAACTACTCCCTCCAATTCCTAATCTCCTATACATTTACTTTTGGCACATAAATTAAGAAAGTAGCATAAAGTCCCAAATACCCCCTCTTTCTATCCCAGCCACTATCCCCCAAGTTCACTGATCTCCCTTCACCTTCTCTCTCCACCAATTAGCCGGATCACCACCACCATCACTACCTCAGCGCCGACCTCAGATGCAACTGTCCCCAACTCGCCACACTTTCTCTCTCCTCCTTCTCTTTCATTATGAAACCATAGATCTCAGATCTGAGTTTAGTGTTCAATTTTGATGTTGGGGAGGAGAGGAGAGGAGGGGGTGAGGAGTCGGGAGCGTTGGTCGGCGAAGGCGGCGGTTGATTGTGGAAATTGGAGCGTTGGAGAGTGGTGGTGGTGAGGGCAGTAGCGGCCATTTGGGCCTTCGACCACGAGTGGATGGCGATGTGGAGGGTTTTGATATGGGGGTGTGAGGGTGGTGGGATGAAAGGAGTGAATGGAAATGAGAATGGAGATTGGGGGAGCAATGGAAGTAATTTGACAAATGGGAGGTTGGTCGGGGCAGGGGGTTGTGGGAGGTGGAATGAGAGAGGAGAGAGGAGAAAGAAAGTGAGTTGAGGGGAGGCTTTGAGGTGTGGGGAGGAGAGGGTGGCAGGGGAGGGTGAGTCAGGGGAAGGTTGGTGGGAAGGGAGAGAGAGGGGTTTGGGTGTGGGAAGAAAATGAGGGTAAAGTTGTCTATTTTATGCAAAATGTACACTCAAAAAGGAAATGCCTAGAAGATATTGAATTGTCCCAAAATGGAAAATGCCTAGGAGATTCAACCTCGGAGGGAGTAGCTTGTACCCCGTACATATTTAAGAAAAATCTTCAATGACATTTAGGTTTGATCGAAGGGGAAATACATTAGGTTGATCCCCTAATTTTGGCATACATCCCCTAGGGTACTTCCTTAACCAAGTAGACTTTTGAAATTTGGGTATCTTAGGCTGGGTTAGGTAGTCTGGGTCCTAGCCCATTAGCTTTAGGATCCACAATTGGACCATACCAATTTAAGCCCAACAATTTATGTACTTTGACCCATGCATAGTTTGTTTCTTTTTCTTTTGTAGTAAAAACTTCAGCCCATGAATATTTAATAATAAGGAAAATTGAACTAAATGACATGAATACTCAATAATTAAGTTTAAGGAAGAAAATTTAAAGTTAAGGAAAATTCTTAGAATTTCGAGTTATTACGTTATATATCGCCATTGCTATAGACAAAAAGACATCTTATGGTGGTTGGTTCAATTTGATTAACCTATATTTTAATTTGTTATTTTTTTGATTAGAAACTGAACTGAAAAACCAGTTAATCGGTAAATTAATTAGCCTAATTTTCAATACGGTTACCCAATTAACCAACAGGAATTTTGTGTAATATGAAAATTAGACTACTCTTTTTCTTTATGCACCATAAAAGGATTAAGAAAACAAAGAAAAACTTTAAGTACTTTTCTTTTATGCTCTATAACTTGACAACAATTAACATATGCTTAGTTGAACACCCGTCATATATATATATATTAATGAAGTTCCTTAATCTCATTATATGTGTAATCTATACATTTGACATATAAGTTATTTATATCTTCATAAGAACTTGTATGCACCTGATGTACGGTACTAAGGACACGAGTGATATTAGTATAAGAAGATCATAATTCACAACACGGCTATCAAACTTGCTTATATAATGAGTTATGAACTATGATCCCAATATTATTTAGTGTGAACAATAAATAAAGACTATGTTTGTCACCAACAGCTAGTTTTTGAGTAAAAGTTACAGCTTGCAGCTTTTTTTTTTCCCCCCCCTCAACTATCAAACAAGATTTGAAGTAATAGGTAACTTTTACTTGACAGCTACAGCTAATTTTTTGGAAGCTACCCATACTAACTTTCAGTTGACAGTTAGATTTTGAGTAAAAGTTACAATTTGAAACTTACAACTCAGTTGTTTTTTCTGTCAACTTCTAAACTAGATTTGAAATAGCAGCTACAGCTATAGTTAATTTTGCCAAACATAGCTTTAGTGTATGCATGACTAGCCCCGTCTCCAAATGGTCAAGAAACAAGGGAAGAGAACCACTAGGCATGTGGTTGAGCGGTAAGTCTCTTGGGTGATATCCAAGAGGTCTTGGGTTCGATCCCCGCCTAG
>BSSO01001136.1:0-25663 GCA_030267885.1 Mesembryanthemum crystallinum
AGCACCTAATTAGACCCCTCTCTAAACTTAATATAGTTAATACATGAGCTTGACTCACCTTACTATTATAAGATCATATTCCACAATATATATCTCAGTTTAAATTGAATGCCCACATAATACCTTGTAGATTGCTAATATTGTGCAACCTAGCTAAGTAATTCAAAGAACAGAATCACTTAATAATAACTTTTAGAAAAACCTCATGTAACACCTCGACTATATTTCATCCATGCGCAACAAGTTAATATACCTTATACACCATCTTAAGATTTCAAATGTCCCATACAAATCTAATTGAATTTTAGCATTTCCCCTCTTGTTTGCAATCTTTAATGTCTAGAACTTCATCTCTTCATCATTATTATACAACCAACTGATAAGATGAGAGAGAAATAAAACTCATAAAACTTGAACGACTTTGGAAATGAAGTGACATGATCAACAATTCGGAGAAAGTAAAAGTCACGATGATGACTTGTAGGGCAACTCAGGTGATAACTCAAGCGAAGAACTAATTGGTCATAATTAGTGGTGGCATCATATATTATTGAGGTTTATGCACATAAAAATTAGGTGTCAGGTTTGAAAATTCAAGTCTTTAATGTTTGATTAAAAATACAAAAACAAGGTTATGAAGGAAAGCGTGCCTTTCATAAACCATATTATAGGAGAAAGTTTCAAACAATAATGACATAACATAGGCAAAATACTTTATTGATACAAGCTACAAGCTAGTGTCATTTGAGACTGTCGAACACATATTATGAAAAACGAGTAGATCAATATTCTCTTAGTAATGAATATTCATAAACGAGCTACAAGCGTGCCTTTCATCTACTAGGATAAGTTGGAAAACATGCCATGTTTTTGCACCTTAATGACAAACAACTGTTAATTTACTACTCCCTCCGTTCTAAAAACAAGGTGACGATTGGTTTTCCGCAACTCACATGCCAAGCGTTACCTTCTTTAGAGAACGGAGGGAGTATAAATTAAATAAACTTACAATATAGAGTATTTGGGTCAGAATCAGATAGAGTAGTTGGTACTATTGCAGCTATTTTATGCTCAAACTTGAAAAGAGAAAAACAAAAAACAAAATGGATATAAATATATACCTAGTAATTTTCTTTTTCTGGTACAAAGAGAAGCATGAAAGCAGATGAAAACAGGTTCAAAATCCATCCCTATTGGCACCAATAAAAACTTCACTGAATATATTATTCAAGTTTTGATATGGACTAGGTTTCATTTGTCCAGTCAAACATGTACCCATTCAATTCCTCCCCAAAATTTTCTATATAAACCCAAAACTTTTCAACACTAAACTCCACAAATCAAGTAACCCGAGCACCAAAATGAGCCAGTTGAAGGACCTCCCAATGGTCTCATTTCTCATAGTCCTAGCTGCTCTATTGTTCAAATCCGCCCAAGCAACCACCATTCAAATAAAAAACAATTGCCCAAACACAGTTTGGGGGGCGGCCGTGCCTGGTGGTGGCAGGCAAATGAACCCTGGGGCCACCTGGAACATCACCGCCGCACCGGACCAGATCAGCGCTCGCATATGGGCTAGGACCGGGTGCAAAACTGCAGGCCCCAACAAGCTGCAGTGCAACACCGGGGACTGTGGTGGCCTGGTTGAGTGCACCGCCTTCGGGACACCACCCAACACCGCGGCTGAGTTTGCCCTCAACCCATTCAATAGCAAGGAGGACCTGTTTGACATCTCCTTACTGGATGGGTTCAATGTGCCCATGAGCTTAACGCCAATATCTAATGGGTGCACAGCAAAGGTGAGTTGCAGTGCTGATCTGAATGCGCAGTGCCCTAACAAGCTTAGGTCTCCTGGTGGGTGTAACGACCCATGCACCGTGTTCAAAACTGACCCATATTGCTGCACTTCTGGGAACTGCGTGCCAACAAAATACTCCCAATACTTTAAGAGTCTCTGCCCTGAAGCTGTTACTCTTGTCACAAATGCCGATGGTACTAGTGGTCTCACTTGTCCTTCTGGGACCAACTATATGGTTACATTTTGCCCTTGAATTTCATAGCATCATAGTCTGTAATGAATTCTCTAATGTGCTCTATGAAGAAAATAAATAATAATGGAATAAGTGAACAAACAAGGAAATGGAGTCACTGAATTGAGCAAGGCTCAGCTCACTTCAATTGTATGCATTTAAATGAATGAGAACTAAATGAGTAGTATGTAAAATTGAATTGAAAGAACTTCTCTTCTATCATAATCATGTAAAAAATGCGCTAGAGTTCCTTGCAATGGTGTATTTCCATACCAAAAGTACAGGTAGGCAGGCAGGTGACACAAGATCAGTGACTCAAACAAATATCAATAAGGCCACCACCAAGGAGTTGTGCTGCCATTCAACAAAAACATGATCAATAGGATTTACAACATCTCTGTTACACAATTTTTGGCCCTTGGATCATTTGGGAGTAAAACTAAATACATACAGGCCGTAAAATGCACCTCTTCTATAACTCTGCTTCTTTTCAAGTTTTACGACAATCAACAGGATACAAATTCCACATACAAACTGATTTCAGTTTCACAATAACCTCATCCAGAGACCATTTTTACGACGATAGTGATTACATTCAAGATAATAAGGGGCAATCTCATGTACTGAGCTGCATAAATAAGTCCTACTACCTGCTGCTTAATTGACTGTCTTCTGCCGGCTGTGGCCTCAAAACTCAATCCCCTCGGTGTAAGGAACCTGTCCTCGTTGAGTATTGCCAAAGCATTGGCGAAAAGCAGGAACCCTTCAAGCAGCGTCCACAAACCCATGTTCTGCAAGAGGCGGTTCCCTTCGTGATTTCAGTTTTGAGACCCAAAATCAAACTGCAACAAGAAAACATCATTTTTAAGTCCACCATAATTTTATGGCACTAGAAGAGAAGTAGAGAACTATCCTCTATGGAAGTTAGTGATATTAATTTCAACAAAAAGATATACACTTTCATTGAAATCCACCAATACATTAGATGATTTCGGAAACACTTTGCTAGGTTCGAGAATTGGATTTGAAAATCCATATTCACTAAGAGACCTCCACAAGTGTAGGAATATGAATTGAAAATTTCAACAATTTCAGGACTTTATGAAATGTCACGATTATGCAATTCTAAATCTACACTTACTTGATTAATTTCAACTCAAATCCTCAATTTCAGTCCAAAATTTCCAAGCAATTCATCAAATAATAACAAGTTAGCATCAAGCAAAACCAAATTGATCATAAATTATTGAACCATACATTGGATAATACTATCAAAAGAGCAGAATGTAAACCTCCATCACTCCCGACTCGGCAAAATTGCCGACCGGACATGACATAAACAGACACGAATCCAGGACATTTTCTTAGCAAGCAATCAATTTCAACCCATGCCAATTCGATTTCGGACAATGAATTTGCATCAACAAACCCTAGATCTACAAAATTGATGCACCAATTAACGAGGAAAGAGGGCCAAAAGAGAAAAAAAAAAAAAAATTGGTCCATTCGTTGCCGGTCTAAGTGACCGGCTGTAATTCGCCGACAATTTCTAGAAAGAGAGAATAAACAAAGGGGAGATCGCCGGAGAGGAGGGAAGGAGATACAGAGAGAGAGAGAGAGAGGGAGAGAACGTACCATAAACAATGAGAACACAGTCTTCTCAGTTTCTCCTGACTGAGGTGCTTTTCTCCCTCCCACCGCCCTTTTTGTTAAAGAGCATGTTTCCATTTTTCTTATTTTTTATTTTTTTTATTTTTAAGTTATTCCCAAGTCGTTAAAAGGGATTAAGGCTAGGTTGCCACAATTAGCCGTAACTTACCATCTTTAAGTTGTACCTTTTACTCAAAAGTTAGCTGCCAGATGAAAGTTAGTATGGGTAATTTCCAAAAACACAAAAGCTTTTAAGAGGTGACTTTATATATGAGGTCTAGTATATTAAAGAAGAAAATGTTATACTTGGTACTCCACAAAGTATCAAAAGTACCACCTTTTCTTCCAAATATCAGCCTTATATATGAGGCCACCTCATAGAAGAATAACTGATCCAAAAAATAATTGATTCCACAATTATTCTTGTATGTATGAGACCTGGTACCTTGAAGAAGAAAAAATGGTACCATCACTTTTCAGGTACCACTTTTTCTTCTTCAAGGTACCAGACCTCATGTATGAGGCCGCCTCATAAGTTTATGTGCTGATTCCAAGTGAAAGCTAGTTGTTGTTTAAAAAAAAAAAAAAAATTGGTGATCATTACCCCAATGCACTATGGATTCTTAGTTTTTTCTTCTCGGCAATTTTAAAGACATAGCTGGTTGATGTTTTCTACAGTTAGGAGACCTGAGATTGAACTCATGACAATGGCGATGAAAGATATCACACATACTAGGCGACCTCTACTCTCACTTGCATACTATGAATTTGACATTATAATTTATCTCCCCACTCCCCTTTTCTTTCAGCAATTATGTGGTGAGTTTGGGGGCTTAAATGTATTTACCACACTAATGATGTACAAATACACTATAATACACTTCTACAGTCAAGTTCTCAATTCCAAATAGTTTATATACCTTTAAGGTTTGCACTATAACTTACACCACAAATACGACTTATCGAATTGCATATGTATGTGATCTATAGAAACGAATGAACCTCGAAACTATTCCACTACTATAATAGAGAGAATGTGCCAGAAACTAATTAGTGAAAGCTAATCTAGAGCACATATTAAGATATGCTCAAGTCATCTTATTTTAATTTATTTATTTCGAGTACAATGCAGGACATAAAACTCCTATTGCACATAGTCCAATAGTACACTATATAATATAGGACTAGGAGTATATCATCTATATGTGCTATTACTAACCGCACATAAGTACATAAATTTATGTTTCTGTCCGTTACTAATGAATTTATACGTCAATAAAGTCTGCCTTAGGCTGGGCAGAAGGTAACCTTGTAGTTAGTCCCATGAGGGCAAGAGAAAGTACTAGACGGATCATCCTGTGGGTAACTGTAAGCATCTGGGCACTTTTGCTTAAAGAATTGGGAGAACTTCGTGGGTCCACACGATCCACGTTCCGAGGTGCAACAGTACTTGACGGAGTTAAAGACCGTGCAAGGGTTGTTGCACCCGCCCTTGGTTCGCAGCTTCACAGGACACTGCGCAATGATGTCCGCGGAGCAACGGATCCCATGGCAAGCGCCCGCGGGGACGGGGCTAAAGTCCATGGGAATGTTGAACCCTTCAATAAGGGATATGTCAATTGTGTCGGTCGGGTTGTTGGGTTGGGCTAGAGTGTACTCAGCCAAGGTCTGGGGATCAGTTCCCCATCCCTTGCATTCTAGGAGCCCACCACAGTCTCCTGTGTCACAATGGCCGTTGGCGCCATTGGCATCAAAGTTGCACCCAGTGCGGCCCCAAATCCGCGCCATTTTGGTCCCATCCGCGGGTTGAAGCTGCCAGGTGTCGCCCTTGTTCAGGCGTTTGCCACCGCCAGGATCAGCGGCTGCCCACACGGGGTAGTCGCAGTTGTTGACAACGTCGATTGTGGTTGCATTGGCGGGGAAGGTGATGGATAGTAGGATGATGAGAAGAGGTAGGTAGCTTAGGCGAAACATGATGGTAACAACAAATAATCCAAGTAAATATGCAGGGGAGTTTTTTATATGTTGAATGATGTAGTGTAGTTTGATGTGTGGGAATGTTTGGATGGAGAGGGGGTTTATAAAGAATTTGTTAGGGGTAAGGGGGGCTACATTACTTGATGTCGTTTTCGTATATTGTTTTGCACTTGGGTTGTAGTGATTGTTGTTTAGCTACAAGAAAGAGAACCTGTCAAAGGTTTGCCAAATTTGACTTGACATGATGAAAATGTATTTCTAGACTCCAAGGGTGGACGTGTTAAAAACAAAAATGAAAGTACTCTGCTCCGGAAGTGACAAAGTGAGAGTATAGTAGGCAATTATAAAAGTCTAGAATTGTGATACAATCAACTCATTCAAAATTTTATTTTTACGAGTAAACCCTAACTTTAATACACTTTCACATTCGAATGTTAGTGGACATTAATTGTGGATATTACACAAGTCTTGTTTAGAAATGAAATCTTCAACTATTGAAAATACGACTCAAAATTCAAACTTAAGCGTCCCTCTTTCTTATAACTATGTATGATACCAACGGTCCACCGCCATATAGGAGTTGGCCAATACAAAAAATTTATAGATATAGAGGTTTAAGTCCTAATAGCAAAGATATCATGATGGAGTAGGAATCTTTCTAAGAAATTAAGAGAGAAATGTTGTTTCAAAAATTGTCATCGGTGCATGATTATACTTGTATTAGAAAACCCTAGTCCCCTTTATTTTAAATCCCATTTGCTGAATAGGGAACCTTTTTTTATTTTTCACAGCATGGCAACATAGAAAGGCTGTGTTTTGGGTATTGAAATGTTTGTGTAATTGTATTATAAAATTATTTTCACTGAGATATCATGATAAATTTATCAAATTTCAACAAGGTATTATGAAGTTTGGAAAATTATAACGAGTTAATCTATCCTACTTTGCAAAATAATCTTATCAAAAGTGTTCGGATAAAATTCAAATTTTGAAAGGATTAATCGGCAAGTATACAAAACTTTGAAAGGATAAAATTCAAACTTTGAAGATGTATCCTTATTCCTTAATCACATGTTCGGTAATTAACAATTAAGCAAAATTAACGGGGTAATTTGAAATCACCTCAAGAAACCTATGTGAAAGACAGCCCTTAAATGACAATGGATAACGTTTGGAGTTTTCCCACATTAATTAGTCAAGAGATTAGGCAAGCAAAATGACAGTGTTAACTGTTTTCTCTCCCAAATCATTCTTAATTATGACTATTATTCTTTGTACTTGTTTACTTGTCATGTAATACGATGTTGCTTAGCTCATCCTAGTTTGACCAAATTGGCTAACCATGATTGAGAGTTGAGTGTCAAGTTAAAGTCCAAAATTATTTGCTACACCTAGAAGTTAATGATATTTTATCCGGTTTATATAAATCTCGTTCATAATATAATAAAAAAAAAAAAATTGAGAAAAGTCTTCATAGATGTGGAAAAACCATTATCCACATTAATGAGTCATTTTAGATTGATATAAGTATTGCAAACATTCAATGCATGTGGAAATTGGTGAAGGATACAAGTCTTGTAGAAAAAATCCATTAGACTTGTAGAAATTAACATCCAAGAATCGACATGTGTACTACACAAAGTGTCAATAATGAAGAAACAGGATCAATATATGGATCTATCCATTAGTATTGCAAGTCTACTAGTCTAGTCTAGTGAGTATCTTCCTACGAATAACATTACAATTAACTAGATCAATAAGTGGTTGATGTGAGTGGTTTGACATTTTCATCCTTTAAATAAGGTCGAGAGTTCGAATCTTGAGAATAGAAAACTCCTTATTAGGAGCACTTTACCCCTTCGTGAGCCGACCCGGTGCGAACATAATTAATCTTAGACCCAAAGGGGAGGGGTGAATTTGTGATTAGGCTAAAAAAAAAAAAAAACATTACAATCAACTAGAAAATTTATTTTAGGAAAACGTTAGGAAGTGGAGAGTCTTCTTTAGACTAATTATTATATCAACATATAATACTCTCTCCGTTACAAAATAATTGTTGTTTTAACTAATTTTTTTTGTCTTAAAATATCTGTCGCTTTGCAATTCCAATACAATATTAATTGCTCATTTTCCTAATGTACTCTTGTGGTTTATTATTAATTTCACTTCCCAATGCACCTAATTATAATTAATATAAAGGTAATAGAGTCAAATTGTCTTTAACTATTTCTAGAATTAATACTCTCCTTAATATGTGGGCATAGACCTAAAGCTTTGCAATTTCAATACAATGTTAATTGCTCATTTTCCTAATGTACTCTTGTGGTTTATTATTAATTTTACTTTCCAATGCACCTAATTATAATTAATATAAGGGTAATAGAGTCAAATTGTCTTTAACTATCTCTAGAATTAATACTCTCCTTAATATGTGCGCATAGACCTAAAGCGACAATTATTTTGAGACGGAGGGAGTATATGAATATATGATAACTCATCTCAAAAGCATAAGTAGCTTGGCGGGAAAGAGTAACGCCCCCTATAATAAATACAAAGAATCTAGAAAACATTACATCCCTCTCTCTTTGAGTTTCCATTTCCATTTCTAAACAAACAGAGAAACACATCCCAGAGAAGATCTAACACATACACACATCATCCTAGTTCCCTCTCATCCTTCTCAGTTAGCTTTGAGTTTCCATTTCTAAGTAGAGAAGTAGATCAAGACATAATAAACCCATCCGAGAAGAAGCTATCAATCAACTAATCAAGGCAAAGCTATCAATCAAGGCATGGCTTCCAAGGACAGCAAGAACAAAGATAATAAACAGAAGACGACTAAGATGAACTCGAAGAACCAAACTTCTGGTATCTTGATTACCCACAATCGATATTTTAGTGGCAACACATTGAGCATTAGCTTGATTTCGCTACTTTGCTTATAAAATCAGGACCTAATAGGTCCTCGAGTCGAGTTTATATATCCTCTACTCCAAAACAATTGTGTGATTATAGTATAAGAACTTCCGTTTACAAATTATCAAAAGCCGCTTTCAGAACCGTGCTAATTGACAATAGATTCAAAACAAACTACCAATGTTTAACTCAAAGCCTCTGGAAAAGTTCTGGAAGATGAGCATTTGTGAGCTTAGTTCTCTTAGTGATCTCCTGCTTCTTCTTCTTAGGCTTTGCCCCAGAAGACGCGCCTTGAATTTGAGCTGCAGCCCTCCTCTTGGCGGTGTCTGTGGCTGGCTTCATTCTGTTCTGCCGGAGATCTTTCTCGATCTCAAGCATATCAAGTGGCAATTCAATGCTTCTAAACAGCTGTTTGAGATCATCATCAACTTTGATGATGGAACACCGAGGGTCATTGGGATAAGCAAGATCCTCTTTTGAATCGAAATTCGACAGCAACCAAATGCTTCCTTCGGCTTTCAAAGTCTAGGGATCAAAACATCATGTTAAAGCTGTGAAGAAGGCTGATGTCAATTTTCAGCTATAGACGATCAAAACATTCATGATATCAGTAGTCCTTCACCAGAGGGATTAAGTGTATCCAACACATTTGTAACAATCCACACAATTATAACCACAAAAATACATTATCCAAATACTACATCATATAAGCAAGCTGTTGACCCTGAACATTAATGTACTGCTAGACAGGAAATCTCACTCCCTAGTCCCTTGTAAATTTGTAATAAGTTAGTCATAAAAAAAGACTAAGAATGAAGTTGGGAGGGAAAAGATAGACTTCACTATTAGAATAGACAGGTAGCGGAACTTCCAAATACCCATAAATGGTTGACATACGAAATGAGATTCAAGCAATGATGAAGCGAGTCCCCCCACCCCTGCTAATCTGATATTTCTAAAGATTCCTCTCAAAAAAAAAATTTACATGGCTGCCTACATAAATGAGATTCCTCTCAAAAATATGTGGCTGCCTAGATAAATGGACTTGACTGCAAGCTATAAACACTTGCAGCCTTGGCTAAGTTTCAAGTGATATTCAAGGGGCAGAAAGGCTGGTTTGCTGTTTTTTGCTGGCACCTCGATCACACACATGACTTGATGTTTGAACCTCATTCTAGCATTGAATCCAAAAAGGCAATTATCACACACACAAAGACAAATAAATTGCACATAAGGGTAGCTAAGTTGCACAGGGATCCATAAACAAGGCTGATTCAGTAACATATAAACAAAAGGGAAAGCAAAAAGAAAGGAACAATAAAGAGAGGACAACACAAAATCCATTTTGGAATGCTTATCTACCATTCAAGCAGTAGAGTAGTATGACCTACTAGAAATGATAATGTAAATGTCACGATGGCCACACTATGTACAGAACAAATGGACACAGCAGGGGCTCTATGAAAAGGTTTGAACAAATTCTTACTGAAATCAGTTGATCAAAAAAAGTAGAAAAGAGAAAGAACAGCAAGAAATACTTTCAGTGTGAAAGCCTTGTGAACCGTCTGCCCTATTATCATCATTATGCTATAGAGAACCTCAGAGGAGAGAAAAAGAGGCGTTCGATCTGTTGGAAAGGATTATAATTACCTGCAAGTCCTGCATCACGTCTAGATAAGAATCCTTGAGATCAATAATGGCTATGCCCTCGGGAAAACTTTGTACTGTCTGCAGTAGTTGATCCTTGTTCTTAATCTCATATTTTGACTGTAAGCATCGAGAAACTGATTAGCTTGTGGTCGATAAAATGAATGATAAATTATTCAGGCAGCTAAAACTTCAATCTTATTGGAGATGATGGAAAATAATTCTTTAACGTGTACCTTGTAAGAAAAGTACTTCCCATCATAAGTCACTTTTACATTCCTCGTCAAACTCTCAAAGACCTCTTTGTTAGCCTTCATATCAACATAGCATGCATCATTTATTTCGTCCACAGTGAAAGCTTCCCTTGTCTGCAACCAATCGAAGCACGTCATAGAATGTGAAATTACAAACATAAATGTTCACTAACTTGATATAACTATTTATGAAAATTACAGTCACTTATGATGCTGTTTCTGCCTGTTGCCACCACTAATATAGCTTTAGCAATCCATTTAGTCATTTCTTCCTTTTTTTCCTTCCTAAAAGGAAGAACTAGCTGCTATTTAGTTAAGTATGTTATTGTTCATGCATATTAGCATGATATGTATCATTAAAAGATAATGATATAAAAAGACAAGTACACTACAACAGCCCACCTTTTCTAGCAATTCAATGACACGCTTCATCTGAGCTCCTACAGGAGCCTTCCTTATGCTGTTGACTAGCTGAAGCCTCTCTGTGTCATTTGAGAATTTGATCGCAGAAGTTGGAGCCCGTGCATGTGAGGATGATGCTCTTGGAGGAGTTGGTTTCTGCACAGTTGAGGCTGATCTGTGCGGAATAGAAGCCCTGGATGATGCTTGTTTGGCACTAATACTGCTAAGAGTTGTCTGGCACTTCGCTTGCTGTTTCTTGAACTTATCTAGTTCCGCTTGAAGTGACATCTAAGCACAGAAATGGCATCAGTGAATTCATATATCACAATAACAAGAAGATTATAATCAGCAGATGTACCTCTGGATTATTCGAGAAACTAATGTCTTGATAGCAAATCATTATGCCAATCACTCACAGAATTCAAGTGAGCATTGAGACAATATTTCAGCTAATGTCACAACTACAGCCAAAATTGACCTTCTTCTAAAGAGTAAGATAGCTCTTGCCTTAAAAAACAAAAGAATCTATTCCCATAGCAGAATAAACAGAAAAGTGCATGGCTCTGGCAGTTTAACTGGAACCATTGGCTATTTTCTAAATGATCATGCATTCAATAACGAAAAACGGTGGGGACAAACCAAGATAGAATAGAGATGAAACAACCAAATTTGAAGCAGAAATTTCAGATGACAAAGTCCCAACTCAACCAAGGCAGCACCACTACTTAAACCTAGCTAAAGCTTGTTCTTAACCTCATCTGGTACACTGCTACTAAATTCCATCACCAGTGACATAAAAAAAAAAAAAAAAAAAAAAAAGGCATTCTTACTAGTATCAAACTATCCCATGTAGGGAAGATTAACCAAGGATAGGAGGACAACATATAGAGTCAGATGATAATCTGAAGCAGGACATGATCAAGTTGTTATATTCCATACCCAGAATAATCCTAACAAAAGTGACATTTCATCTGCTCAAATTAGCAGCACAAACATCAAGCTAAAACCTCGGAAATTTGGATAATTCATATTTGAATTCACACAATAAGAAACAGAACCAGAACCAAAATCATAAGCCCCAAAATAAGAGCAAAAATCGAAATAAAATTCAGAAACAGTAGTAATAGATTTCGCAAAATACACAGAAGAAACACAATAGATTAAAAATACTTCCTTTACAGCCAATCAATAACTACATTTATCAATCGAAAAACGCAGATAACCACGATACACTGAAATCTTCGAGCATTAATTTAGTATTCGCCAAAAACCTAGCGGGACTTGTAAGAATCAGGGATCCAATTCATACAAACAGATTATCCGCGTATTATGATCTGGCGAACTAAGAAACTAGGTTAATTTATACTACCAGATTAATCAGACTATAAAATTCTGTAATAAGGATTCAAATCAAATACTGGTATTTTGTTTTATGAATTTAAATTCAAGATTGCACCTTTGTAGTTTGATGATGATGATCTACCAAGCGAGGGCTTTCTTGGCTTGGTGAATGATGAGAGGAGAGAGAAAGGACAGACGATGGGAGAGACAGCAAATGGGAATGGGATGAAACCAATAACTAAAATCTAATCTCTGGGTAATATATAGTGGAGTATTAATATATCGATAGTATAGGCTGGGAAGAAATTAGGGTGTTTTCATAGAGTTATCAGTTATTAGTATTAGAAAGAGCTTTTTTTTTTTTTTTTTTTTGTATTAGAAAGAGTTTAAGACTCCTTATTATTGTGACTATTTTTGCCTAAACATGCTAGCTATGGATTGTTTGAGGGGCTTGAATTTTGTCAGTTTCAATAGAAAGCTATGAATTTAGGTATCGACAATTATACATAAATTTAAAATTTAAATTGATGCAAATTAATTAAGATATACGTTTTTAATTCTTGAATATATCTAAATATATACATAAATTTTTAGGTACACTTGTCTAAGCCTAAGATTAGCCATTTATAATAACCCCAAACTATTCAGGTCATCCATAATACTCTCGAAATAGCCTATAATTTGTTAAATATAATCTTTAAATTTGTTTGATGTCATCTTATCATCTATAATACTCAAAATAATCCTTAAACGGTAAAAAGTAAGTTTTTTTTTTTTTTTTAATTGTTCAAGTAATTTTTATTTCGATCCATCTAATATTAGACTGATAATACACAATAGTATTATTAAAACAATAATATTTAATAGAGACTAATCGAAAAGGAATACTATGATTTATTTTGGTTTTTTTGGAGTTGCGTGGATTAATCAGAAATCAAGAATGATGAAATCAAAACACTAATCTTAAAATTGGAAACAGTACTCCTAAATCACCAAACAAATCTTAATTCTAAAAATAGTCAGTATATCTATTTATATACTCCCTACTAGTAACACTTAAGTCGTAAGATTATTATGTCAGTGAAAGTTAGGAAAAGAGATAAAAACAGTGCGCACTTAATTTTCAGGTGAATACATACATACACAGCAGTTAAAAAGGAAAAAGCCATAAGCAAATCTGGAAATAAAAATCACCTTCAACTTCAACTTCAAGTACACGTGTTCTTCATCTTTATCTTCTTCATATTTTTCGCCTTTGTTTGACCTTCCTTTTTTTTCCTATAAATAATTTTAAAAAGCGGTCGGATCTTTCCGTTGTAATTCGAGCTAACCCTTGCTTTCTCACTTCCCCACACACACCACCACCACACCAGTAGAGAGACTTTCGACATCACAAAAAAAATAAAATTTAGAGAGAGAAACTAGAGAGAGAAAGCAAGAAAGAAAGAGTGAAAGATCCTTCAATGGTGTCGAAGAAGAAATCGGACTGGCCTCCTGCTGGTTGGAATGTCGAAATCAAGGTCAGCAATGGTCGAAATATTAAGGTAAGATCAGGAAAATTAAATAAACTTTTTTTTTTTTTTTTTTTTAGCTAACTCATTTGTCAAAGTTAGGGTTATTTGGCTAATTTGTAAGTTTTAGGTTTTTTGAGTTGCTGTTTCTGTTCTGAATCGTTAGTTAGTGAAATCAATTGTTTGAAAGTAGTTGACGAACTAGAAATTGGATGTTTGCTGGGTTGATTTGGTGATCACTGAGTTGTTTAGGTTGTTATTTATGGAGTTCATAATTGTGGGTTGTTCTTCATGTTGCACGATTTGGTTGTTATAATCTGGAAGCATAGAAACTTTGCATTTTTGCTGGTGGTGAATCACATGAAAATGCCAAGTGGATCAGCTAGTAGCAAAGTCGGCCGAGGCACCAAGAAAGCAGTGGTCTTGCTAGAATTGGATGTCACCCTTCTACCTTCTTGCCTCTTGTGTCCTTAGTAGTTTTGAGTGGCAAGTTCACGGATTAGGAGATCAGAGATGGGAGGGATCGAAAAAGGAAACTGACAAGTAAGATTTGCAAACAGCTGGGCGGCTTAGATTGTCGAATTGGGAAATGTTGCATTGATATCCCCTCTGATGTGCCCAATTCGCAGAAGTTACGTTCTGTATCTGGCATCTTTTACTAGTCATAAGTACTAAGTTATCTATTTTAGAGAATGCACTGGCCATTGCTGGGCGATGCTTATTAGACCAAGCACTATGTGATCATATGAAGTAGCTGCATCTGGCCCCCCTATGCTTTTCCTATTGAGGTTCTAAAGGTAAGACTGTATATTTGACCCTTAATACCTGCTATAGGTGGAAGCCCTGTGAAAGACACTAGGTTGATCGTATGGAATTGTAAAATAGCTATGCTAGAGTTCCTATTCTGGTGAAGATAACGAGGGAAAACTTATTTGATGTAATATTTTTTTACTGTCAGTAATTAGCGACTTTGATGGCACCTAGTTGCTCACATTATGCTTTGCTGTGTGATTGTTGTAGTGTTACATCAATTCAAGAAGCGGTAAAAAATTCTACTCAAAACTTGCTCTGCTGCGGTATATAAAAGATGGAAACACAAGCATTGAAGGGTCTCGTGCAACACAAGGGCATGCTAAGAAGAGTTCAAACAAGAAACAAATGCATGTGAGATGGATTACCCCTTGAGTTTTTAGTAGGTACTTTTGTCGTCTTTTGTGCTCCATATTTGATTGGTCAATTTTAAATGCGTAGCTGGTGGACGTGAATGATTCCCTGGAGTTACCCCCTGGATGGACCACAGAATGGAGAACCCGGAAGAGTGGTGTCAGAAAAGGAACTTCGTATAAGGTACAACATAATTGACTGTAAATGGTGAAGTTCTTGATTGTTCCTTTATGAATAACATTGATCTCCGGTTTTGCATTAACCATTTTCATGGTGAGATATTGGAAGTGCATATGAGGAAATACTATTATGCAGGGCACATTGTGTTGACTTTTCTTCATCTGTCCATACTCCGAAATTTTGCTATATTTGTATTAGCTTCTCTTTATGGTGTATATGGGTGTGTATAAGGAGGCTAACTAAGTCCTTTCATAAGTTGACTTTACTTTGTAATTGCTCCTTACAAATATAAGTCACCATGGGATTTATACGGTCAAAATTTGCCATCTTTGACCATTAATTTTATCAAAAGATATTTTGATTTATAAGATCAAATGATATGACTAGATTTTTCTTAAAAATTAGTTCTACAAACTTGTAATATAATAAGTTTACCAAATGAAAATGCAAGAAGTCATAAACAATTTATATTTGAAATGGAAGGAGTATTATACTAACTCCCATGTGTTTGTAATTTTGTTTAAGGTGATAAAGTAAGCATAAGATTTGGCGAAACTCGAGATTTTATTGCCTACTAGGCTAATCGTTGTGTTTTTTCCTTACCTTTTTTAGGCTATGAATTGCTAAGAAGCTGAAAAAGATTCGCTTCGATTCTCTAGTGTCTATTGTAGATGTATTAGTCAGCTGGCAAGTACCTCTTAACAGAAAGAAAATCAATGACAGAAGCACCTATTAGATTATAGGGCATTGTAAAAATAAATAAAATGCAACTGTCTTCTGGGCTATTTGAATGTCATTATAATTCATGGAGCATTGTCTGATTTATAGCTTCTCTGTTGTGATGAATAGATATCTTGGTGAGATATTTGATACACCTTAATGTCATTTTAAGCTTCATTATTCGTCTCTGCATATCTGATCTCCTAAGCAAGTTACTCAAGTTTTCAACTTTCTCTGTCACTCTCCCTTTCCAAAAAGCAGGAGGATTGAGAACTGTTTGGTTTCCTTTTGTAAAATGTTCTTGCAGTGTTTTATTGATCCATCAACTGGAAGCAAATTCTTCTCGAAGCCCGAAGTATATCGATATCTTGAAAGCTTAAAGGGCAGTGGTAGCTCATCTGGACAGAAGGAAAGCGGAAGCATCAGGCACTCTTCCAGCAATGTTTGTTCCATATTGTTTTACAATCTTATGACGTCCGCCTTAATTGTTGGTGTTTATTGCAACTTTATTGTGGCAAAGGCTCTATATTTATAGTAACCTTGTTTGTATTCTATTATGGAACTAATTTTAAGCACCTGATGGGAATTTATGAAAGTTGTCAAAAAATATGTTGTATGGAGTTCTTTCTTCCCCATGAACCACTTTTGTTTGCCCTGCTGAAATTCGGAGAGCTCAATTGATAAGGGTGAAGATAACAGAAATCATGGTCTTGCTGCCTCTCACATTTATGTTGAAATTGTTTCGTTGAATCTTGTACCTGTGAAAACATTGCAATGAAATTGAAATTAATAAGTAGAGGAATATATAGAACCCTCTCTTAATAATATGTATATTGCACCTATTTGTTCTAAGAGACAAAGAACAAAGAGTGTAGTTATGCTTAGGGTGATATTCAAGAATCCAAAATATTGTAAATTTGACTATACGACGATTTCATTGCAGAGGTCAGTTGATTCACTGGTTCCTCATAACTCCAAGTTAGAGCCAAATGTGCCACAGATATCAAAACCACGTGAGCGGAAGACGTCTTCCGTAGAGTGCAAGGTTGGTCTGGCTTGTGTTCAATGTGCTTTATCGCTAGCAAACGCCTATATTTAATGCTTTTAGTATGTTCCTTGGTCTCTAACTACTCTACAGCTGTGGCCTTGGTAATGTCATCCAGGTTATTGTTGAGAGAACAACGGACAAAGAGTTGCCTTCTGGATGGATTAAGGAAATGAGAAACAAAATGAGAGGGGATAAAGTAGTCAGAAGAGATCCGGTATTGAGCTCTTCCCTACAATCCCCCAAGAGCTTAGGGGATGTTTAAATTGCAATGTTTTCCTTGCCCATCCACAAATGTCATAATAAATAGTGCTTCTGTATTCTACTTATGTATGTACTTTTAAGCTTTGCATTCTTGATAATGTTAAACTTTACCAATGTATCATTGTAACTGCACAGTTCTATTACAACCCTGCCACTGGACTTGTCTTTCGCTCCAAACCAGAAGTTCTTCGTTACATAGAGACCGGAGAAGTTAGTAGGCATGCATATCGGAGGAGAAGTGGAATCATCAACGTGGAACAATTTGCCATAGAAAACACCCTGGTATGTCTCCTTTATTATAGACAAATTTACTAGATGCCTTGCTACTTAGTTGAAAATTTTCATTCGTTTTATATACCTCCAGCGAACTGGTTTGTTGAATAAGAATATGTTTTCATGATAAGATAAAGAATAGGTTGCTTGTGGATAACTTTGATGTTAAGACCACAACTGGATATTTTTATAACACACTGATATCTGAGTTTGAATGCTCGACTGCTGTACTCGCCATCTCCATACCATTTAGTCATCTCTGTCCTAGTCTGTTTCTGTAATGCCTTTGTTCGAGCCTTACATTCAATTTGACATTCACACTGGCACCATGAAGTCTTGCACCATTTCGGCCTTCATGTCGTTTGAAGTGACCACTCCATCTGCATTTCTATGATTCTCAAGTAACAAAAGCGTAGTTATAAATCTTACTATCTTAGCCTATCTGACATAGCATTGTCTTAGGGTATTAAAATTAAAAACATGGAAGTTGATACAAGTGTGATAGGTTATAGTGCTTTTGTTTCTCATTATTAACCTTACTTGTTAGGCGTTCGGAAGGCCGCAATATCTACTACATAACGGCTCATCTCTGTCCATTTATTAGCCTTCCAAAATGCAATCACTTTGGTTGCTTTCTAGATAAATATATGGGCTGCATGGTCTATCATGTAACGATTGATTTCCAGTCCGTTGGTACCCACTCGGTTACTGCATGGTTTGTCTACTCTTCTACCTAGACCCTGAGAAGATCTTGCCTTATTTTGCAATATCTACTACAAACAACTCACCTCTGTCCCTTTATTGGCTGTCCAGTGCAATCTGTGTTTGGTGTTCTAGATAAATATATGCGCTGCACAAGTCTATCACATAAAGATTGATTTCTAGTCTGTTGGTGGCCACTTGGTCACTGTATGGTATGTCTACCCTTCTACCTAGACCCTGAGAGGATCTTGCCTTATTTTGCTGTGAATGTTGCTGACATGATAATCAACAAAGGCGCATGTTTAGTGCTGAAAGTGAGTAACAGCTGAAAGTGAGTAACAACTGTTATCAGAATTCTTCCAGCTTGGTTCTAACAATTGTGTAACTATTATCTTGAGGTGAGGGGGAGACATTGCAGAAGTTGAAGAATTACTTGACAATAAGCTGGGTTTTGAATTTCTGTATATGCTGAAAGTGCCCAAAATGACCAGGTTGGTATTATAAGTGAGTCCATTTGGATAATTTGGTGTATTAAAAACCACTTATGACATTAAGGTATTAAAAAATAACATTTGTGGCATATGCACCCTGGAAATCAGAATCCAGCCATTTAATAGAGAATCTAACTTTTTACTCCATTTTCTTCTTTTTTTCTTTCTTTTTCCTCCTCCTTCCTCCTTTTATCTCCTCTCTTTCGCATCCTCTTCCTCGGTTTGCTTCCACCTTGACTGCCCAAACTCCTTGGCTTGTCCAATTCTGACCATGCATATGCATCCCCACCCCAGATTCTCAGGGAGATTTGCATTATCAAACAATTGGCATGCCCCTCCCCATGCCAACCATCAGCACCTTGCTGTCCAACAGGTTTCCCACTAGTCTGAGCCCAGGCAGACCAGACTTAACTTTAACTACAGAACCTTCTTGTAAATTAGCATCCCGAGCCACAACCCACAGCTCCAGCAACTAGAAAAGCATTCCTACCCAAATGGACTCCCACTTAAATTGACCACATATCAGCACAACCCCGACACTTCAGCAACACAAAACAAGAGCTGCAACACATGAACCTGGAAAATTTAACAAATATATGCTGCAAATTTGAGAGTTAGGTGACGGAAATAGAAACCTCAACTACATCAATTTAATACTAGTAAACAAGCTTCTTCGACCAGAAAAGTTCGACAAATTTTCATTTTTTGATCGATTGATTGTCTAAGAAGCGACTAAGCATGAAAATTTTGATTCGAGTGGATCCGAAAACAGAGAGCTTTGAGACTAAAAGTGGCAAAGTAAAGGGAGAGGGAGAGAGAAAAGGGGCAATGACTCAATGAGCAAACAAAGGAAGAGGATGGAAAAGAGAGGAAGGAAGGAGGAGGAAAAGAAAGTACGATGAAGAAAATGGAGGAAAAGTAAGAAAATAGGGAAGAAAAGGCCTGAAGATTCTCAATTAAATGAGTGGATTTCGGTTTTCAGGGTGCATATCCACAAATGTTCTTTTTTAATACCTTAATGTCATAAGTGATTTTTAATGTACCAATTTGTCCAAAAAGGCTTACTTAAAGTACTAATCTAGTCATTTGGGGCTTGGAAGTGGAAATATATGTAGAGCTTATGTATGCAATAGAGAAGACCATTTGTAGAATTTAGCTTAATATAATAAATCTTAGCGAACTTTATTACTTTCTTGCTTCCAACTAATGTTGAAGCAGCTCAATCATATCATTCTGCATTGTATGTGGATAATTATAAAGCCGCAGGTTGAAGATATTTAGATACAGCAATTATTCTTTCCAAGTACTTTAATATAGAAAGGTGCATTGCTGCCTGTTAAATCTAGTGCAGAACAAGTTGATGGAATCTATGATTTTGTCATATTCGAAGGCTCGAATGAGAAGTGGTTCTCATAAAATCAAAAACTCATTGGAAATGTCCCAGTATTAAAATCAGCAATTATACCATTCCATAAATCTGGTCCATCTTATGAGGTTGTTACAATGGAGGGGTATTTCCTAGGGGGATGATCTCAGATTTATGGAGCTTCAGTAGTAGAGAGGTTGTTTCGATCTGAACCTTTTATGAGAAAAGCATTAACCGTCTTACTTCACCAGAAATACAAGTATAGGAAGTTTCATCAGACAGTTCATTTGGTCGACTACATAATCTGGAGCTGAAAAATTGCGAAGACTTTCAGCTTGTTATAGAGAATAAGTTCTGCCTGAACCTGAGATTTCAAGCTAGTCTAATTATCATAAACCTTCCAGTTTCTGCTATTGAAGTCCAAAAAGAGTCTTTGCCAGAGTAAAGAATGACATACTTTCTTCGCTTTTGTCCACTGTAGCCAAAGTATGCTGGGCATGGAAGGGTGTTGATGTCCTGTGATTTGATGCATTCATGTGTTTTCTTTGTTTTTGATATCTAAATATGTTTTTTTTTGCTTCTGTCTACTGTAGCCAACATCTTCAGGTAATAGAGAAAAGACAAGGAGCAGAACCAGAAAACAGCTCTTTGGAGATGAAGAAAGCAGACAAAGTATCTCAGAGCTACCAGAATCTGTAAATATTAAAAAACGTGGCGGGAAGAAGAGTAAAGGGTCTGCCTCCAGAGTCGGACCTTCTCGTGTTAATGAAGGCAGTCTTGAGCAGAGTGCCTTGTCGCCAGAGCCAGTCAATATGGCCCAAGAAATGCTGCCTGAAAGACCTTCTGCTGAAAATGTTTCTGCAACGAAAGAAACTGAAGATATGGCTAAGCTGGCCCTGCCAATAGTCCAAGATGTTGATGGGAATGACAATCATGCCACTCTCGAGGAGAGGGAACCTTCATCTGTCTCTTCAAGGGACATATTGGTAGAGAATAAGCCAGAACATTATGCGCTGCATGGCTGCAATAATGGGAAATCTCAGACTAGCAAAAGGAAAACAAAGGACAGGAAATCTCCTAGTTTGCCTTTTCGTTCCTCCAAAAGACTTGCCGGAGTTGAAGCTGAAGTAGTCTTCCACTCAATACCCATTGAGCATGCTCGTTTGGCCACAAAAGGGAAGTCCAATGAAACCAAAGAAATTCCTAGGCTTGTATCAGTCCCTAGTGTTTCGCCAGAACAGACTCAACCACTCGATGTTGATCCACAAAATGTGCTTGCATCTCAAGGAGAACAGTCTAGGTCACTTGATGTTGATACGCGAGCGGTGCTTGCAGCTCAAGAAGAATCATTGAATGAGAATGATAGCTTCACCCAAGGAATATCTAAAGAGGTGGCACTGCAAACAGAGCAGACTCCTCTCTGCATCTCCCAAAATGAAGAAATTGAAGTCTCACGATTTTTAATAGATCAATCATTGGAGGATCCAGAGAATACTCTGCCAGGGACGGTCAAAAGTGAGAAGTCCTCTATAGAGCATCCAATCCCAGAAGTGCAACCAGATAAGCCAACAGGGACCAAGATCGAGAAATTCCATGGGGACCATCCAAACCTAGAAGAGCAACCAGGCACTGTAGAAAGGGAGACTGAGCCACCTGGATCTCAATTCTGCTTTCCATCACCTTTGTGGTCAGATCCATGCCTTGAGTTTGCGTTTAAAACCCTAACAGGTGCAATACCACTCGATGATAATCTGGCAATTGAGGATTATATCCAGCATCAACTCCGCACTTCTTCTACACAAAGTAGCAACAACCGAAGTCTTCCAGATATGGGCTTGCCTAGTGGTTTCCAGAATGATGAAACAAAGCTGGTATCTCCATTGCCAGAAGATGCCAGCTTTCCGAATTCTAATGGTTTTGGCTCCCAGAAATCAAGCATCTGAAAGGGTATACTGAAAATTAGACCAAATGTTGTAGCTAGGTTAAGTTCTAACCATTTCTAAGATCAGTAACCTTCCTCCCCCTTGCTTAGCGACAAATGATCAGCGCCTTCATCATGGCATTATCCGAAAAATTGTGTATCCATGAAAGTCCTGGAAGCTGCCTTGGAAAGTCTTACCTGACTTGTTTATTATCTCTGCTTCGGCCATTATCCTTTCAGTATGGTTTAGCTTTATCTCATTCACCTCTGTATAGCTCAAGCTGAGGCTCTTATGATTAGGTTTTGTATGCTCTACAGATTCGACCTCTTAGGGCTCTAGTATGAAGTAGGAGTACTATATATATCATGCATTTCTATGATACATGTCAAATATTTTACTTCATGTCATAAACATTTGTCGGTGACAACCTTGTTCTGAATTTCCTATATGATGCGTGTAGTCTTTTCGATCTTTTTTGGTAAGTAATGCAGCAATAATTAAAGTACATAATACAAAAACTCATCACAAATCCAATTTATGATTCTATAATTCTATTCAACTTCTCAATTTAATCCAGGTTTATCTTCCATCTGTAGCAGATTTGCTGTTTGTCATGGTCATATTTGCAGGCTGAGACACTAGTTCAAAGGTTCTAGAAAAGTAGCAACATGTCACAGGCAGAGAGATACTGGCATGAAAGCTGTAGATCCAAATAGTGAATGAAATGAGACTCTCGTAAGGGAAAGGTGGTAATATGTCTTCACTGGAAAACAACTGTTAACAAAACAAGGGTTGCATCGGTCCAAAAAACGTCGTGCCTCGATGTTAAATTGATGGATATGTCAAGGAACGATAATCTCATCTTATTTATATACTTGTCGGAACCAAGGGGGTGTGGTTGAGTGGATAGGGACTCATCTACCCTTAACCAAGGTCGGGTGTTCGAATCCCGCCTTGGGTATGGAGCAGCCTTAAATCCCTTGGCCAGCTATCCCACCCTTTGAGGTGCCTACAAGCCAGCGCGGGGAATAGTCACTGTTGTCGACGGTGGATACCCTTGGTTGTGAACCAAAAAAAAAATATACTTGTCGGAACATGATATGAATATTAGTTTGTGTAAAGTTAAGTTTGAGAAATTGAATGAGTGAGTACTAGAATTTGTACTTCAAAATTTCTTGGAAGATCAATATCAATAAACTTGGAAGATTTATCAATCAAACTTGAAAGTTAATTATGGTCCATGTATATTGGACATCATGTCCAAAAAAGCTTCAAGGATTCTAATTGATCAATAGCAGTCAACAAATTATTTAAAAAAGAAAAAACTAATAAAAGTCTAACTAGACTATAACTTATACTAATAAGGATTAGGAGTGAACCAAAGCATTTTGGAGAAACATAAGGACCCTCTCCGATGAGATTTGCGTCGTCTTCCAAGAAGTAAATAGAGTTACCTTGTACAAACTGGTAACAGTTTTGGGATCGACACTAAATACTTGGAATTCCGTTGCCTTGTAATATCTCACATTTGGATCTGTCTCATCTACATCTATGAATTGAGTAGTACCGTCCTCATGCTCTACAAAAAATCGATACACTTGGTCATAATCCCCATCTCCATGTACTGAATCGTATAAATCGGGGCCAAAATTGTTCAGCATAGTGTCAAGTATCTTGTGAACAAGAAACAAATTCCCCGTAGATGTATCAACAAAAAAAAAAAAATAGCCTTCAAATAGTAACTTCTCTAAAACAATGAACGAATTACCAATCACATTGATATGGGCATCAGAGCTTAATCCATCAGATATAAATGGAATGGTTTTCACTATCAATTGATTATCATCATCCATAAGTGGCAATATTTTAGTTGCAGAAGGAACTTGTTCATCAGCTTCTAGATTTAGGTCCCCGGTACAATATGGTTCCATCAGCATTGAATGACATATCAAGATACTCATACTCTTAGCAGCAGTCATTTCTTCTTTATCATCATAATTATCATCTATCATCGTTATACTCTTCCAGGTCCAGTAGTTACTACTACTACTACTATTACTACTAGTAGTAGTAGAAGCGGATCCTATCTCGCAAAAGGCTAATGTTGTGAAGTTGAAAGCAATACAAGCCGCTATGCAACTGTCTTCGATCAGTTGGCATTGATTTTGACATCTCAAACTTGTTGATGAGAAATTTATGTTCAGAGGCATTTTGGTTTGGATAAATGCGTGGTAACCTGGGATTTCAGAGAGGGGAGGAAGGGGAAGAGTTTGGCCCGAGAGTGGATTAACGAGGAAGACATCGATGTCAAAGCTCATAACCCTTGGCAATGACAAGCCATCCCTTGGATGAGCCGCAACACCAGCCTCCACGAACTGAGTCGGGTATACGTAGTGTCAAAGTTCGAATCTTGCCCTCGAACAAATCCATGAAGGTTAAGTTATATATTATCGGATTTGTTCTATCTCGTCATCAGGGTCCTGGGATTGGGGACGTAGTAGCCAAGGGTATTTTGGAACCGATGAATAATATTTCAGCGACCGTCATGATTCCATCCATGAGTATGACTAATGACTTGCAAGTGAACCTCATCCTTGTGAAATCTTCGACGTTCAAAAGAGTAAAGATTTTGTGCACCATATCATCGGGGAGTTTATGCCATTCACTATACTCATCATCGTCGTCTACTTGATCAATATCGAACAAGAAGATCAGTTTCTTCATGTACTGCTTCGTGATTTGAAGGCCAAGGAATAATTCCTTTAATTTTCCATAAACGCCCACCATGACTTCCATGGAAGAGAAAAGTAGAGTAATCTACTTTGAAGAGGGCAGTGTCTGAACTTGAAGTGGGATTATTCGGTTGAACTCGGAAATTATATATAGCACGGGTAATCAAGGAAGTTCTAATCTTTTTAACTGGAGTAATACTACTTGGTGTAGGATTCTGATTTATGAAAGGATTTTCCTTAATTATTAATCGTTACTACTAATCTGGAAGTGGATTCTGAAAGGATTTTTCTTGACTATTTGCTTTTAATTTGGATCAATCAGATCTAAGTAATCTAACCGTTCATATATAGTATAGCACGTGATGCGTTGACATCAACTCCTCAATAGTTAGCTTAATATATAGGAGTAGTGTTTTTTTATATGTATTTGAACTTTATAAAAATAATAATAAACTGAACATTTGATTTTATAAGACGGTCTTATGGATCATATTTTGTAAGACCATGAATTTTTTTATTTTTTTTTTCTTTTGCTTGTAAAGATATTTCCCACCCTTAATTATAAGTGGTTCGAAATTAGTAAAGTTGAATATTGAATCTACGTCGAAGAGAAGAAAGAATCCACTGGTAATGAGGCGCCAAAGCCATGGCATACATTTACTGCACTCAATGCTGTCCACAGAGCTGATAGAGGGAAAGAAAGAGAACTCAAAAGAGAGACAAATATGATGTCAATTCACCCTCAAACCACTTCCTCCAACGCTCTTACCGTGCCGGTGCCCGTGCCGGTGCCGTGCCTCTCTCCTCGCAAAATCTCTTTCAATTGTGAGTATTCTTTCCATATACTCTGATTTTGAGTTTTAATAGGGTTTCCGACTTTCGATTTTAAGCAATTTTTCCAAGAAAATTAAGTCTGAATTTTGCAATGCTAGCCATGAAATTGTAGATAAGAAATCAAACGCGCTAAACGCAGGACAAAAAAATTGCCAAACGTAGGACAAATACCTAAAATGACCCTAACTTAAATAAACCTTAAAAAACATAATACTTTCTCTCTCCTCCTTACCTACAACCTT
>BSSO01001137.1:0-25643 GCA_030267885.1 Mesembryanthemum crystallinum
ATCATGGCCTTTTGTTTTTATAAGGGGGTTACCCACAATAATTTTTTTATAAGGGGGTTTTTTCCAAAAAGTCTATTTTATAAGGGGGTTCCCCACAAAAAACTTATATTTTTACAATAATATGAGACGTAATTCAAACTTTCGGGTTAAACGGATCGACACAGGAACTGGTCGGATTCGACCCTAAAATTCCGGGTCAATCGAGTTCGGTCGTAAAATCTTTGTCAGAATCCTAAAAATCGGGTCGGGTTCGGGTCGGGTCGATATTTGGCAGGTCTACCGTCTACCAATGTATAATCTTCTTGATGTGGTCAACTTTCTAAATTGGTACGCCTCAATGTATTTTGTAAGACATTGATATAAAAAGTGTAATTTCGCTAAATCTCAGTTAACCTCAATAAAAATTTCCCATACATCTATAAGAAAAAAGTCATTTCTTTTTAGGCATTTGGCAAAAACAGCTAGCTTTAATATTTAATTGGCTATGTTTGGCAAAATTAGCTGTTGCTGTGAGCAGTAGTTGTAGCTGTTGCTCCAAATCTTGTTTGGTAGATGAGAGGAAAAAAAAATAATAATAAAAATAAAAATAAAAACTGACTGCAAGTTTCAAGCTGTATCTTTTAATCAAAATCTAGTCGTCAAGTGAAAGATAGTATGCATAACTTTCAAAAATCAGTTGTAACTGTCAAGTGAAAGCTAGCTGTTGCTTCAAATCTTGTTTGGTAGCTGAGAGAAAACAAAACAAGTTGCAAGTTTCGAGCTATAACTTTTGCTCAAAAGCTGCCTAAAGCTAGTTGTTGGCGCCAAACATAGCTTTCAACTTTCAGCTCTCGTGTTACTTTGAGCAAGTAAACATTTTGCCATATATTATTTTTAAAATACAGCTTGTTTTGGGAAGCTACCCATGCAAGCTTTTAATTACAACTTGCAAAATAGCTATTTTATTGTCATTTCGTAACACCTTTCACCTATTTTCTACTGTTTATTTTTCATCTTTTATCATAAAACAGTTAAAGTTAACAGCTAAGTTTGTCAAACATAGCCTTAAAGGAGCCGTACTGTTGGTATGGGCTAGCTGGCCTCTAAATCCTTAAAATTGACCAACCCCTATGAAGGCCTTATCAATTCTAGTATCTTTGCTTGCTATGTTTATGTGTGACATATGCGCACCTCGCTCAAGTGCATCCAACTTCGTGCACCCGTGTATAGGGAAAATTTTGCGAGTTTCCCCCATGGACCCATCACATTTTGTTTTTCATAAAATATATTTTTCTTCCTTCAACAATAATTATTATTTTTGAATTACAATGATAGGAAAAACTGGCATAAATAACATCAATTTTACTCAGTGCGATTTTTAACACGAACTTTGTACGGTTGTAAAATTAGCACCAACTTATTTTTCCCATCAATTAAATGACACATGCCTACCCGTCGGTAAAATCTATCCGGTGAAGTGATGACATGTCATGGTTAGTTATGCCGATCTATATTATTTTTGTTGGAAATTAATTCTTTTTTCCTTTATTTAAAAGCTCCATTACTTATACCCTCCTTGCCTACTTGTTTTAACAGTTATTCTTCCCCTTTTCAAACCTTAATTTTGCGACAAAACAGAGAGGCAACCGAGTTGAGAGAGAGGTGACGTTCAAAACAGGTAGGTCGGGTGGGTATAAGTAATAGAGTTTTTAAAAAAATGAATAAGAAATTAATTCTCAACAAAAATAATATAGATCAGCAAAGTTAACGATAACATGTTGTCATTTAACCGGAGAGATCTCACCGGCGGGGAGGCTCGTGTCATTTAATTGATGGGAAAAATAAGTTGGTGCTAATTTTGCAGCCGTCGAAAGTTCGTGCAGAAAATCGCAGTTGAGTGAAAGTTGGTGTTATTTATGCCAATTTTTTTCACAATGATATTTTTGTTACCATAAAAACTTCATCTTATGAGTTCGGATGTTATTTAATTGATATAGTGTTTTACTTAAATTTGGTTATTTAAAAACCAATTATTTTTGGCTATTTAAATATATAATTATCTAATTTAACAATTCTTCATCTCAAAAAATCATTTAACCCGTTGAACATAAAATATTATCAGGCGGAATGTACTGGTGATCTACAATATGGTACTGGTAAACTATAAATTGATACTGATGACACAAAACTTGGTATTACTTCATTCCCACTCAGTTTCACTCTAGTACTGTTTTTTTTTCTTACATAATACTACTTTTTATTTGCTCAATACTTGCCTGATATATCAAGTAGCCTGATAAGAGACGAATTGGCGCCCACCGAATATATCCAATCCATATGAATATGATTATTATCCATGGAAGAGGAGAACAAGTAAAAATGGGGCATAACAATTAGGCAGCTTTCAACGGATATCCATTCATCTTTTCGTAATTTCTCCCACCCACCTGCGACTCTTTCATTCCCTATTTTCTCCTCTCTCTCTCTCTCTCTCTCTCTCTCTCTCGAATTATCCATTTTTTTAGATTTTGTATTTTTTTTTTTTTTTACTTATCATTCTTGATTTTTGCTCAATTTCCTCTCTTTCTCTTTCTCTCTCTCGATCTCAATCTCAATCTTCCCCAATTTTATTGCCATCTTCTCCCTCAGATTCATGAAACCCAGAAAACCCATCATCCACCCTTGATTCATCTTTTTTGGTTTATGGGCTCTGAGGAGAAGTTCCAAGCTCTGTTTTGTAGAAAAAGGGGAGATAAAACAAAAAAATGGGTGTTATTTTGATTTTTAACAAGAGGGTTTAGCGTGATGCTGTGAGAAATTGCTTGTTTGTTTGGATTTTGTGTTGCTGGTTCGTGCTTCAATTCCCCCTTTTGATTTTGATTGTTTTCTCTTTATGTTTCATGATTTTGATCCTGTTGATGAGGACCCAGATGAAATTGAATGACCAGTTAAACAATTAAAGAGGATTTCTTGGATCATCTAGAAAATCCCATATAGGAAATTTATGATGGAATTGTTCAACTTTTTCAATGTTTTTTCGGGTTTTAGAGGATGCACAAGGGTCGATAAGAAACCGAATTCTCAACTTCACGATTAGGGACGATAGTTATAATCATTTTTAGCATCTCCCAGCTCCTTAATTGATTGTGAAGTCAATTCTACCTTTATGAGAAGGGATTCTAATGTCAGAATACAAAAGGGGTTCATGATCTTCATTATTCTTTTGTTTACTCTATTGTCAATCATAAAAGAAAAGCAAAAAAATAAAATAAAAAAGGACTTGGGAACCTCTATTGTAAATGACATGCCCCTTATAAAGGCATTACATTTTTGATGTAATGTAGCATATGGTCCATGGTACATTGTTAGCTCCATGGTTGACTAAGGAGTTGATCGGCCAACTAGTGATTTAGCGTGGTGTGTTGTTTGCAAGACGTGTAGATCATTGTGAACTATAGAAATGTTAAATTGTTTCTACAATTAGTATGGTGTAACGTTTGTAGGACACATATGTTTTTTACGAACTATAGTAAATATTTTATCGTTTTGTACCATGTCATTCATCGTAATATTTTCCAGAAGACTTGGAGGGATAAGGTCTTCATTTGATCCACACAATCACTTCATCTGTTGTCCTTTGAATCTCCTCAATTCTTTTGGGAAAATGTACAAGGACCCATGTCAAACTCATTATTAAAGAGAGAAAACAGTAGCTGTTAATTATTCACAGGGAATGATTTGGTCAAAGATGGGATATGTTTTGATGCAATCTACGTGCTTGGCACATATCCATTTCTGTTTGGTTTGACACTAATAACAAAGAACATAAGAGATCATGATCTCACATCCAACATATTTAGAGACACAAATGTGTGTCACAAAGATAAGATGAGTATAATCTGTACCTCAAGGCCTGCAATTCTGAATAATCTATATCTGGGAATATCGGATCTTTGGATTTGAGAACTAAAGAATGTTATATATGTGTATCTTCAACAAATGATCTGGGTTTGGTCTTTGTAAATCATAGCTGATATAAGCACTAATAATGTCGTTGCTACATGAATCTAACCAGGGATTCGACAGGCGTTGCTTTGTTGCACCATTGATGTCTTCGAAGCCTGTGGAGAGGGCTGAAACTTCTGAGGTTAGGCTCTTGAATCTTTACCTTTCATGGTCTCTTCTTCGATTCTGTTATACATCTTGTTCTGTTTAATGCACCATATATTTCAAGGTAATCACATTATATCACATTTTCCAGGATGACAATAATACTCAGTCCAAAATGCATTAAGTATTCTGATTCTATAAATCCAGATCAGAACTGTGATACTTTTCTTTATACGGTTTAGTCTCCCCTTGTTTTCGTGCTTTATCTGCAGCTTCTTACCTATGCTATGGAGCACCAAATATATCTTCTGTTCATTTCTTTCATCAGCTGTCAGCTTATAAAAACAGAATAACATCTTGTGGAATTCTACGTTACCCTGACACGGGTATGGGTACGGATCCAAGTGTCTGACTCTTCATGGCTCAAACTTTTGGACATTGGAACACTGTCCTAAATCCAGACACGGGTACGGGGTTACGGCAATTATGAAACATGAGTTTGATTGTAAAAGGCATACTTATGTTTATTTCACTCTAAATTGTTGCAAATAGGCAAGTCATAGATTTTATATAGACAAATTTACATTTTTCAAGCCCACTTGTGAGCTGCTCTTTCTCCCTATCTTTTTAAACTTTTACTCTACCAATTTGTGGTGTATATAACGGAAGTGTCAGATTGACAAACGAAGTGTCGGGTTTGGATTCCATACCCATGTCGGAGTATCGGGTGTCCGACACAAGTACGTGGGGTATTTTGAAGAGTCTAAGTAACATAGGCGGATTTTTCTGATATTCTTAGCTCAGTTGCGATAATGTGGTTCACTAAAGGAGTTTGGTTTAATATATGATTAGCAGATGCATTTTCTATATGAAGAAATAGTCAAATGGCATTTTGCGCAGCATTGTGCTTTTCGTTTTGTTTCATTTTATCACCATGTATGCTGAAGAAATTTATGGAAAGAGATGGATGCAATACATAAATGAACATCCAGGATTTATATAAACACTAGTAAATACTATTTCCCACAACTATGATAAAGTTTACTACTCCTATTACTAAGTATGATTGTGTTTCATCTAACAATTATCACAATTTTACATGAAATATGAGAGTACCAGATAAGATAAACCACTTTTCAAGCATAAAACACTTCCATAAATATGATTGCATATCTCTATTGTATGATTGTATCTCTTGTACCTAGCAAGTTCCTCCATTTCTGTTAAAGTTCCTTTCTTTCATATATCGGTGAATGTGTCAGGCATGGAACTTGATATCATATACTAAAAGGAGAAACCAGAGCAAGTGCTTATTAATTTGTACAGATCATTAACAAATTTTTTGAAGATCAAGCATCTGTTGTGTTTAGACCTTAAAAAAAAAAAAAAATATACAACTGAGTACATTGTGAATGTAATACACCTTCTAAAGAAACTTTGTTTCCAAAAATACTACAGATGAGCTACCCATCATCAGAAGAAGATCCGTATGAGCCCAAACGAATGAATCCTGACACGGTAACCAAATCCAGCATGGAATCAGTCCATGAACCAGGTCGAATGGATCCAACCTCGAGATCCAAACAGGCTTCATCTCAGAGCAAAGCCAAGGACCAGAAGAAACCATTGGACCCAGTTTGGAAGCCCGGGTCCAACCCAATGGGGAACCAACGCCCGCTGCCTTCTCCAAAGACAGTTCCAAATTTAGAACAGCATAGCACAGCCACGGCCACAGTTCAGAGACGAGAAGGAGGGAACAGCCACAACCGAAGTGACAGCATAGACAGCGCTAGTTCAGCACCCTTTAGGCCTCACACAGGTGGCGACATCAGATGGGATGCTATAAACACAGTGATCTCAAGAGATGCTCCCATTGGACTTAGCCATTTCAGGCTCCTTAAGAGGCTCGGTTATGGAGATATTGGGAGCGTCTATCTTGTTGAGTTAAGAGGGACTAACACTCATTATGCTATGAAGGTGATGGATAAGGCATCGCTTGCTAGTAGGAACAAGCTGCTCAGGGCACAGACTGAGAGGGAGATTCTTGGATTGCTTGATCACCCGTTCTTGCCAACTTTGTATTCCCATTTTGAGACAGATAAATTTTACTGCTTGGTTATGGAGTTTTGTAGCGGTGGTAATCTTCACTCTCTCAGACAGAAACAGCCCAATAAGTACTTTCCAGAGGAAGCTGCTCGGTGAGTACTCTTTTTCATTTCCTGATCTACTATATTCTTTTGGCCTATGATATATTTCTTGGTGAGTTTCATGGGATAACTTGCCATCATACACTTTGGGAGTTATTTGGTTTATGTTGATGTTCCAGATACATACTCTGAACTGAACATTTCAACAGTGACTAGCTTTTGCTGATTTCCCTTTTGCCATAATTTGTGCTCATATATGTCAATAATTCCCTGGGTATATGCTAATGATTCACAATATGTTACTTAGATATATAACTCGTGGGCCACTGCCGTCTGCCATAAGAAGACAGAGATGCCTATATAGTATATATGGACACTACTAGGGCTTTTATTGACTTTACAAGTATATCAGTCCTCTCATCTAGTGCGAGATCAACAAACAGTATCTTCAAACAATGAAAAGCTGTAGCTGAACCATCGGCTGATATCACCTGTAAAACCAATGGGCAATTAGGAAGAGTTTGTTCACTGGGGTTTGCTAGAGCTCTTTAGCATAATCTTTCAAGTGGGGCAATTAGCTCACACATGCACCTACACTTGTGATCATATACTATAATTAAAACTTACATCCTTGGCATATGCTAATGATTCATAATCTGTTAGATATATATATAACGCATGGCTAGATGCCATAAGAAGATGGAGATGCTTCTATTTTGCCACTTTACTTTCAATAAGATTATCAGAGTCTTTTCATCTAGTCTAGTGTGATGTGATCCCAGGAGTTAATGATGTAACTGTCATACATGAATAATTCTCTATATTTTCACTCATAGATACTGTATGGACATTGATACATTTCATTGTTGTGTTTCTATTATTCAGGTTTTATGCATCAGAAATACTTTTAGCACTGGAGTACCTGCACATGTTAGGCATAGTATACAGGGACCTAAAGCCAGAGAATGTACTAGTGAGGGATGAAGGCCACATCATGCTCTCTGACTTCGACCTCTCCCTTCGTTGCTCGGTCAACCCAACCCTTGTCAAGTCCTCCTCAGCCCACGTGTCCAACGGTGGGGTCAGTGGTGGGGGCGGGGGTGGTGGTGGGGGCGGGATCCTAGACGAAGAGCTGGCAGTCCACGGTTGTATGCAACCCTCAAGCTTCTTCCCTCGCATCCTTCCCTCCAAGAAGAACCGGAAGTCCAAATCCGACTTTGGCCTCTTTGTCAACGGATCCCTCCCTGAGCTGATGGCAGAGCCCACTAATGTCCGATCCATGTCCTTTGTCGGGACCCATGAGTACCTCGCCCCTGAGATCATACGTGGAGAGGGTCATGGTAGCGCTGTGGACTGGTGGACCTTTGGCATATTTCTCTACGAGCTCCTACATGGTACTACCCCGTTTAAAGGGCAAGGAAACCGGGCCACCCTCTTCAACGTCGTGGGCCAGCCCTTGAGGTTCCCAGATAGCCCACAAGTGAGCATGGTGGCCCGAGATTTGATCCGCGGGTTATTGGTAAAGGAGCCCCAGAAGAGGATTGCTTATAAGAGGGGTGCCACTGAGATCAAGCAACATCCTTTCTTTGAAGGGGTCAATTGGGCACTTGTGAGGAGTGCTGCCCCTCCTTATATACCTGAACCTGTAGATTTTTCACGTTTTGCTAGCAAGGAAACAACACACCCTTCTTCTGGTGTCGATAAGAAGGCTCCGGAGAGTGGTACTGGGAGCGACAGCAACAAGAGCAGCTCAAACGATTCCTCTTACATCGATTTTGAGTACTTCTAGTGATAAAATGAATCCCCCTTTATATAATTTTTTTTCTTCTTTATTTTGGATAACAGAAAAAAGAATTTTTTGGTTGTACAAAGAATTGAAAGATGTAACTTTTGAGCAACACTCTGCATCCTTCTGGATGGAAACTGGAAATATGATGATTTGATTCATTTTTTCAACAGTGAGACATACAAATGAGCTAGTGCAACATATTTTACTTATTTATAAGTACACACAATACAATGATAAATACAATTTCTCTGACATGAGACCTATATTCATATATCTTTAATCTGATTGCCTGTGTATATATATATACCAGGAAGTTTAAGTTACAGTTATCTGTGGCATGGGCTGATTCCTTAAGAACTGTTGAAATAGAAGCAATGCAAGCCGGGGACGAGTCAGTGGAACCTCGTGGCCTGCACCCCTGACTGTCACATAGGTCAGCCCTTCATATACCTCAGTCCACCCAGCAACCTGATTTGTTCCAACACAAATTATTGCAGGAATTTGTTGTCAGAAGCTCTGATTTGGCATAAAATTACATATCACTAAGCCATGTTTAATTCTACTGAATAGCGTATAACTAAAGTGAATGTAGAAGTAAATTAAATTGAATGCGGTATGACCGTATGAGAACGACAAATTGAACTGGAAGACTAAGGATTGTTGCATTTGAACACTGTTGTGAGTAGTGACTAACCTTTTGACTGTCATACCAGGGATACCATTCCATGACCGTGTTGAGCTTGAGAGCGCCAAGGGAATATCTTGTCGAAGTTAAAGGTAAAACTGCATCTGTGTCACCACTGTGATGAAGGAGATATTGTGTTAAAGTTCATACAATCTGATTTCTGATCTGCAATTTTGGTGCATGACAAAAAAAATGACCACTAATACATATAGTAGGCTCGTTGATGATCCCATATGTGAATACTAAATTCTGAAACTTAACATTATAGATCACCTGAATACCCAGATCTGAACGCCAGCGGCGATGAGTTCCTTGAAGATGGGGAGCATGGATCTTGGAGAATCAGTCCAGCTGCCTCGAACAACATCACTGCACATCACGAAGATTGAATTACTTAACATCCATTTCCATGGAACAATGTACTCACAGAATGTAATTCAGAGGATTTATGTTCTTTACAACAGGTAAATTCTCCACTTCCATGTGTTAGCATGATTGTGCTACTACATCAGTACGAGTTATGAACATACCCATATTTTTTTAAAGAGATCATAGAAAAATTGATACTTATATATGTAGAAAAGCTCAAATTTCAGGTAGATCTTTTAAAAGTTCAGTTTTCCTCAGTGATCGCTCAAGATAAAGTAATCCATACACAGTCGAATTGAGTAAGTTCAACGTCAAATTGACACATGCTGATCAGTCATCAATTGTGCATACATATTTATGTTGTTTATCTATCTGTTTACTTGTTAGTTACTTGATTAATTAGTAAGAGTATTTCATTGCTATAATCAATAGTACATACAGTAAGACACTAGTTGTCTCAGTGATTATGCATGTTCTGAATCCACTTAAGGTGGTCAAATAACTAAACAAGATAATTATGGTCTGAGTTATAACTTCGAGCGTTATAGTTACATGTATTTGTTAACTAAGTGTGTGTATAAGACTTCCTGTTTAACATTGTTTAGATTAAAGAAATTAAGATTAACCCGTGCATCAAATAGGCTTTACTCTTGTTATGTAACAAAACATAATTTTTATAGACCAAAAAACTTAAATTTATGTAAGCAAACCTGCAAGTCTTCCAAGGATGAGTTATTACGCCGCTGGTGTTGGCATGAAGAGCCTTTTGGACGTCTGGCCTATTCATGTACTTCTTTGTGTGTGTCACTACACATTCGTCGTTTCCTCTGAATGTGTATGGCTGCATGATTGGCAAAATTAGTTAGCTTGTAGATTGAAAATCAATTAGAAAAGCTTATGATTAACATATAGTATTAGTTAGTTAGTATTGCATTCTAGATGTGCTTGTGTGTATATATAATCTCTAACCCCTTGGTTTGGATTGGATATAATGGAGGGAAACAGAGACTAGGACAGGGCATGAAAGATCGGTGCAAGAGAAGACTAGTGGAAGTGAAATGGGATGATGATAAACTCCTCATCGTGCTCATCTAAAATCCTCTAAATCCTCATAACATAATAAGGTTAGTCCAGTTCCACTTGGTGGTGATGAATTTTTCTTTTCCTTTGAGGAGGCACACAGGGTCGATACAAATGAGTATAAAATCAACCTTCAAAGGCTTTACCAGCTAAACTAGCTGACATATGCTTAGTATTGTTGGTTTCAGTCAAAAGAGAACTAAGGAATGAAATAAGGCTTCACTAGCCTAAAAAGTTTAATAATGCTCAAGTATTCCTTCAAGAACTAAGCATAATATGCATGGTAACTACAATATTTAGTGTAGTGTAGGAAAATGTTTATAGTTGACCCATCAAGCTCATCAACCTTCACATATGGCTATCTCAGTTATGAAATTAATTACTAGTTCTTGAGAGTCGAGAAGAGAGATAGAGAGACATGTGCTATTGAGTTGCCAACCTGGTGGGTCAACCTATTATTCTCCGATAGTATAGTATTTACATTATTACATACCAGAGGTTTGTTGAGGAAGTGGCGGAAGGTGCCCAAATCAGCACAAACAGAGCCATAGATGTCATAGGGATTGATATCTCCAAACTCCCAATAAGCCTTGAAAAGTGCTTGGTTACATGCACCCTTTGGGAACAAAAATGACTGGTTTAAGCAGTTTGTGTTGAGGGCCTTGTATGTGGGTTCTGAGATCAACCCATGGTTGAACCAATACTCAAATGAACCCTTGTTGTCAAGATAATCATCTATCAATGGATTCCCAAGCTGCAAAAAATAATCATCATATCAATAATAGAAGTCCGAAATTAGCTCTTATATGAACAATAAAATAAAAAGTAGCGACGAATATTGATGATTGTTTATAAAATGTATGCAAATTCGTGTTTTTATCCATATTATCAATGTTGATTGTAACTACAACAAATATGAACATATCCATTGTCGTAACATATCTACCGTCTTTTAGACCGTGATTGGTTGTGCACATTGAACTATATACAAATTCTTAGAAAATTACTTTGTTTAATCCCAGCTTACTAAAATTGAAGACATAAGAAATGAGACTCATTATTAATGAAGTAATTAATGTGTTATTACGTACAAGGAAGCCTTTGAAGTTGATGACAGGTTTAATAACTCCCTTGTTATAACGGGTGATGAGCAGAGAGAGTTGAGGTATGTAATGTCCTGCATAGCTTTCTCCAGCAATGTAGAAGGGTCTGTTCTTGTATTGTGGGAACTTTTTGTACCATCTTGTTAAGAACACATATGCATCTCTAGCTGCATTCATAAAAACCTAGGATTATGATGAAGGTCATAAGTCAACAAGTAAAGCTATGGCGATGTTTCGCAAAAGTAGTTGTACCTGTAGGCGTAGCTTTTATTCAAAAGCTAACTGTTTTTGCGAAACATAGCCTATATGTATGTGGAGAGAGAAAGTAAGAGAAAGAGAGAGTGACCTGTTCTCCTATCACCAACACCATGTAGATCAGAGGAAGTGTTTGAGTAAGAGAATCCAACCCCAGCTGGTGAATCAAGGAATAGCAGATTGGCCTCTACAACAACAAACAAAAGTTCAGATATGTCCCTGGTATGACAGTACTACTTGACTTGGCAATATTGACCCGTACTCGATTATCCTACTTATATTCAACTCTTATATGAAATAAGGTAATTGAACTTAACCTAATTCGAAATTTCCATGTGGTTTGAACTTTTTGGGATACCTTACTACTTATGTTGACAACAAACCCCTAATATGACCTTATTAAATCAACCCGATCTGCAACCGATACGAAATGTTTTACATATAAATCAATTATAACAATTCAGATACACCAAAATCAAAATTGATCCAAATCATCATTTACAGGATTCAAATTCACATACTATCCCGTTATAGTAGTACTTAATTATTGTTCGAATTTAAAAGTAGGAGCACTCAAATCTAGAATTATTTACAATAAGAACCTTATAGTTGAACTGATTTAACATCTTTCCATACCCCCCCCCCCCCTCCCCTGCCTACTACTTATGTAAATGATAGTTAAATCTAGTTGAATTATGTAGTCACATAACCCCTCAAAAGAAAAAAAAGAAAAAAAAAATAGTCGCATAAATATCTAGTTTGTAGTTAGTCACGTAGAAATCTACTCCCTCCGTTTCACTAAAATCTTGTCGCCCAAACTATGCACGGTCTTCAACACGACACTTTGACCATGAATAATTGTATTTATATAAACTTGAATATTTATAAAAATTCGATATTTTGAAAATACTATTTAAGATGAATCCAAAAATATTATTTTTACTTTGAAAATCATTATACTTTTTCATATATTAATGGTCAAAATTTGAAAATTTTGACTTTGAAAACTTTGGGCAACAAGATTTTAGCGAAACGGAGGGAGTAGTATTCTACTTATGTCAATGATACTACTTTTGTTCAAAAAAATGATACTACTTCAGCATTAAATCATTTTTCACATGTTAGCATGTAAAGGTTTCACATGAACCAAGATAAAATAGTTTACTTTTTTTGTGAATGATATCTAATCACTTCCTATGCTTATAGTGGAGTTGTTTGGTTTGTGTAGAAACTTTCACTGCATATTATTGTTTCTTTCCACTTCATGACTTATTTTTAGAGGATGATGAGGTGGGAATACAAGTGGTAAGTGTCCCACTCTTACAACCCAGTGGTTAGGGGTCCGATCCTCATTGTAAGGTGATTAAAAACCTCATCTATCATTCTTTGTAGGGAGGGTCTCCTCCTCTGCCTGATCCCGTCAGCTCATTTTTTATGGGTTGGCTTGCCCGGCGCATGTGGTTTACGGGCTATTGCATGTNACTTATTTTTAGAGGATAGTGGTAGGTAACTTGTTGAATTTTGCAACCCTTACCTAATAGGCGACATTTATCCGGAAAATAGGGCTTTATGAATCAAATAGGACTTTTTCCTACTAAACAAGATTTTTTTTTTCTTTAAAATATCATGAACTAAAGAACATGTTATAAATAAAATTTAGAAAAAATTATCGAGATCCCCCTTTGTGTTACAATTTTTGTCAAAAGTCTCCCTTTATAAATTTTTTTGTCAGGAACCTTCCTATAAGTGCATTATGTCCATGTCAGACCCCATCTCCTACCAATTATACTTATATCCGATTAGATTTTTAATTTTAGGACAATTCTACCTCTCTTCTTCTTCTTCCTTATTCTTCACTGTCTCTCTCTAGTCAAAGATTTTTTCTAAGAGGAGACAAAAAAATAAAAGAACCGATAAAAGTTGAAGTCACCATTTTAAGTTGGAAGACAATGCTCAATAACAAATCTGGTATCACTTAATGTTACGTTTATAATGCCGAAAGCTAACCGAGTAAGTAATATACGATCTTATAAATAATGGCAATGCTATTCATGCAATTGGTATCAAATCAAGTTTAGCACAATGAACATGAAGACAAACAACTTGCAATTTACCTCAAATATGATTGATCAGTGTAGTTTTACTACTACTATGTTTATCACCCTTCGTGAAAAGACATCTTACTCTTTCAATTATTCTATCAATTAAATTTGTTATAAGATTATACCTGATCGAGTTCGACTCACATTATATTAAATATATCAATTAAATTTGTTATAAGATTATACCTGATCGAGTTCGACTCACATTACATTAAATATATGAGCGTTTCTTATGATACTTCAAATAAAGTAAAATAATTCTCGATTTTCACATAACCACTCAAATAATTCAAAAAATCTCTCTCCATCCCTATCAAGGAAAAAGAGGCAACAAACAAAAAAAAAAAAATTGCACAAACAAACAAAATGTCTAAAGCAAAACACACTAAAAATCAAATCACACTATCCTAAATCCAAATAAATCCAATAACTAATTATACCTTTGTTCCAAGCAAATGGGCTCAACGTGAGTGTCTTCCCATCCGGGCCCACCCTAAATGGGCCCACCTCCTCGGAAGCCCCATAACCAATAGATGAGCAACCGGGCCCACCATTGAGCCACAACACAAGAGGCTTTAAATTGGGCCTACTCTTCACTGGTGACTCAACCAACCAATAAAACAAGGCCCGGCCCGCCTTGTTGTCCACCTTCACATAGCCCGAATATTGGTTGAAGCCCACCTGGCCTTCGGGCTGGCCAGGTAGCTCCGTGATCCGGCGGGCCTCTCCGGCGGGGAGGAGAGAAAAAATCAAGATAGCAACGACTGCAATGCGAAGAAGAGATAGAGAGCACGGATAGTTCTTGCAATGCTCTCTAGAGGTTGTTGCCATAACTTTGTGTTTGGTTTTGGACCAAAAAATTAGGCTCAAGAATTGCAAGATCAAGAGGTATAACAATACTACTCAATTGACTCATAAAGTGGCAAAGAAGCCTTCTTCATTTGTAAGTAACATTTGTTATACACCCATATATTTATAGTTTATGTCTTGAACTTAGGGAAAATAATTAATGTAACATGTTTATAATAGTATAGTTTGCTAATCACAAAGGGAATATTTATGCAATTGCCCCCAAATGAGTTGGGTTTGAGTAGAAAGGTACAAGTTGAATTGAGACAAATTCATGAAAAGAAGGCAATGTTGTTGTGTTGCCTTTAGTTTAATTGATGTACCCGCATGACACCAAAAATTAATTACTGCTAACAATATGGTTTTATAAATTTAATACTAATACTCTCATCAAATGGTCCATGTATTAAGTTTTTTTTAATACAGTAAGAACGAGAATTCTGTTAAGATGATAATGTAACTTCCTTAAGGAGTGATTATCATGTTCATTAGTGGCGATTTAGCTCAATTTAGTGAGAAAAGCCACATGGTGATGGTAGATTGCACTACTACAGTATAATCAGACTCTTATTTAGTACCACACTTTATTTGATTTATGCTCTATTCATTTCGATTCAAATTAAACTTAGATAAACTATATAAATAGTACTCCTATATGGGAGAGAAAGTAAATTATGAAAACGACGAAATAAACAAAACTTTGGTGGAGATTTAGCTCGATTAATGAGAAAGCTTGAAAATAGAGAGGTATGAAGAGAAGGGTAAAATTCTATTGCAAACTCCTCTAAATATTGAATTGATTATAGACAACATTTTAGGACGTGTCCCATGTTTAACCAAACCTTTTGAATGCATTGTCCATAGATGGTTGGCATCAAACAATTTAGTTTTCTGCCAAGTAAATAAGGTTACCATGCATGTTGTTTTCTTTGATTGTGGTTGACTCAACTTTTTAAAAATTTAAGCTTATACGTACTTATAACCTATATCTTTCCTCAATTTATCCTCTTCAACTTCTCCACCTTCCTATTCCGAGTCTCTAAGAAGCTAAAAATATCGTTAAGCGACAAAACAATACAAGCTCCAATTTATAGGTATCGATTTCTTGACCCCTTAGGAACTGTTTTTTTGCTCCTTTATATATCAAAATAGGGAGTTAGAGGATGTGAAGGGGGTAGATTGTCAGAGAAAATAACGAGAGAAACTCAAAATTTCAATAAGTTAATCCAAACTCACTCTTAATTTTGTCAAATGTTGGACATTAAACGGGAAGAGTAGACAAGAAGTAAAAGCACTAAGTGTGCTTTCACCTAATCATTTAGAGAGTTATATTCACATTCAACTATCTTATGATGAGACATATATATTATTTTTAGTTCTTTTAAGAAAATGAGACAATTCGTTTTACGGGTGATGTAAAAAAAATTTACAATTACACTACAAATTTTACATAAAAATAAAATGGCATACACCCATTTCTCTAAGAGACATGTGCAAATGAGAATTTGATCACATTATTTAGAAAATCAAGAGAAAAAATAGAGAATAATAAAAACAATTTATGGACCTAGGGAGTATCAAACAAGAATTTGCAGAATATAAGCACTAGCAATGAAGGGGATGGGCCCATTGTATCGTTTGTGGGAAGCAATGTTATGTAGAAATCGTTGAAATTTAGGGCTCATTTTAACTAATTAAGAGTAAACTTTAGGTAGTTTAGTAATATTTGAGTGTCAAAAATTCTTTTGGGATCTGCTTAATTTGAGATTTATTATTTGGCGCAATTGATTGAGACTTGAGATAAGATCAATGATAGAGACACCAATTTTGACCAATAATTTGGATCTTCTCTTGGTGGATTGAAACTTGAAAGAAGGGAGATCTATATACTGTACCTTGTGAAAAATGATTTTGGATCTAGATCTTGATATTTTTTTGTTTCAAATAATTAAGTTATAAAATCTTTCACTTATATTATTTGTTGCCACAAGAATATTTGCCTAACATTTATAATATGATGTCACATGATATTCAATCATGCTTTAAGTTTCTCAAATAATATAAATATATTATTTTTGAAGTTTTAAATGTTACATGTAATGTCAAATCCGTGATGGTATCATTTCATAAAGGAGCAAACATAGAGAAGGGGAGAGAGTCATAGACGTAGTTGCAAATTTACAGATCATGAGTGAAAATGATTCCATTATACTCGTGATCAAAACACAAGTTTGTGGATGAAGTAGTAAATTCTACCATTGGCTGTTTGATTATTTTTCTAGGAGTTTCTCGAAACTGTTTGTTTATGCTTGAAGGTTAGAAACATGCTGGAAAAAGTTCTATTTACCTAAAAGTTTCATAAATAACTTCTATTTTACAAATGAATCATATTGAGTTGAACTAAATTGGATCTGAATAAAACGATAATACACCAAGATTACCAGAATTAATAGGAAAATATATAAGTTTTTTTTTTTTCTGTTGTTATCCAATCTTAATAACAAGTACGAGTAATAAATAGAGAGTACAATAAAAGAAAAAGGTATTAAATTAAAGAAACCATAGGATTATTATCTCTGATCAAATCATTCATGGTGCAGCACTTATTTACTGAGGCCACTGGATTATCTATTTTTGACTTATATGCAAAATTCCAGCTCCGTAAAATGGAAGAAATACTACCATTAACGGGGCGTTTGGTACATGGGATTGAGAGATTGGGAATTAAAAAGTGTGAATGGGAGTTTATATTAGGGATGGGGAATTCATTTAATAATTCCCACTCTCTTGTTTGGCACGTATTGGGAATAACTTGGTAATATAATCTCAAATGAACTCCCAAGTAAAATTACCTACCCCCTATAGGATTAAATTGGTGGGAATAGAGGCCAAATAATCCTATTCCCCATCTCCTCTCTATTTCCCATCCCTTGTACCAAACAAGTGATTAATGAGAATTTATCTAATAATTCTCATTCCCATCTCCCAACTCCCACATACCAAACGCCCCGTAAATAAAATAATTAACAAAATAAAAAAGAAGAAGAAAACAGAGTGTTGCTAATTCTAAGGAAGATAGATGACAAGGGATATACATAATACATAATACATAATACAGTCTGTCTATTAGTATTAGCTGGATATGGAGCATTGTAAGTGGGACCATGTGATTGTGCGCCATTTTCTTTTTCTGAATTTTTAAAAACAATTTTTTTTTTTTTTTTTTTTTTACTCCTATTGAAACATACACATCTGAGTTGACTTATTGTTGTAGGACTAGGAATGAAGGGTACTGATCAATGAAAAAGAGTAGGAGACAGCACTATGTCGTGCTATAACGGATATTCACTGATTTGAAAGTGATTTGGGCACGATCTCGTTGTAAAATCGATCGCCTCTTTAAGGTTATACCTTTTATTCCAAACATATGTCCTCGTGGTTAGAGAGTTAGAATGATACAGTTATAATTGTTCGAGAGAAACGACGGAGAAATGAACTTTTCGTGTTTTATGTGCATACTCAAATCAGAAAAGCACTGAACAAATAGATTTAAAAAAGAAATAAAATAGTACTAGTTGTTACTGAAAACAAAGAGCGAATGGTCATTAAAACTGAAATCAAAGTAAATCAATCCGAGAAATGAAAACTAAAAAGGCAATAACATCGTAAGAATATTGTAACATTCGAAATTGAAGAAGAAAAATATCCAACTGCTAATAGCTAACGAAATAATTATAAAGGCTATAAAATTGGGAGCAAAAATATGGACGAGTCATTAAAGGGCAACGAAATCAAGAAGTTATCTTGACTCTAGCCAACAAATAGCCTTATCCGAGTAGTCTCTTATAACAAACTCAACTGATGCGTTACCTTACCTTTACCCATCAAAATTCAATTTAATATGATTACTCCTAGATAGATTCCAATTGATTTCTTCTTCTTCTTCTTTATTTATGTTTCATTGCCAATGATGAACTCTGTCTATTGAATTTTTTTCATTAAACTCTGTCAAAGCTAAGCTGTCAAATTTATTCTCTGTAATTGGGATAAGGTTTTGTCTAAACTTCCGTCACTAAATGAGAGTTACATTTGACTTTTTCGTTGAAATTTATTGGATACGTGTAATGACCATAATAGGCTTGCTTTTTGAAAGTGATTGGAGAGAGAAAATGATATTGTGACCATGTGAATGAGAGAGAGGGGCAAGTGGGTGAGGCTAATTTTGTAACTTTATTGTAAAAAGTACGCCAAAAAAGAAAATGTAAAGTTCATTTGGTGACAAATTAAAATGACAAATGTAACCCTCATTTAGCGACGGAGGGAGTACTAGGGTACAAGTTTTACTTGGTTTTCTACATTGGGATCTGCATCATCAACAGCAAGGACGCTTTGATTTGAAGATATTCAAACACCAGTCTTCGCGCCATATTTTCTGGATCACCACCTTTTTTATTTTTATTTTTATTTTTTGGCTTTTACTTATATTTTTAAAGAATGATCGAATGATTTTTAGATTGGATTTTTTGGTCGGCTTCATGATTCTGATACACTGTTGATAAATGACTATGACATGCTCCTAAAGTCATAAGCAAACTTCAATTTAATTATACTAGCATGAATCATGATTTTTCTTCTTCTTTAGTAAAAATAAATAAATAAAAAATAAAAAAATTGATTTTACTAAAAATAAATAAATAAAAAATAAAAAAATTGATTTTACTTTTTCATTTCTATCGATCAATTAATTATTGTATTAATTAAGATAATTAGATAACGTAAGTAATCAATGATGCTGACCAAAAGATTTTTGATTAGGAAAATCCGAATATAATAAATTTCTTTAAAAGGTTTAATAGTAGTCCATGATTTTTCAAGAATGCTAGGTCTACATCATAGACTAATTTCAGATAAGAAAATAGAGTATTTTAACATGAGAGAAGAAATTGAGAAGGAAATTTTTTTTTTTTTTTTAATCGTTAAGGAAGCCTATCATCAATTTAGACTACTATCGCGGATGGATTGATTGGCTTCTGGGCAGCGAATCTTATGAGACTCCTTGCAATTATGTAGCGTTTTCGCGACGACAACAAAGTTCAAATAAAACTCATATGAGGAGAAATGAATACACCCTAACTTTAATATGGTCCTCAATTTTTGATTAAAGTGTCCGGTATGGGTGTATTGAGTTCTGTTAGAAGAATATTTGAAGGACTTTCAAGCCCATATTCACTTAAAAGTATGGAGGATAAATCTTGAGATTTATCATGTTATTGAAATTCAATCTTTTAATTTAGTTGTCACATTGAGTTTTATCCTTAAATTAAGATCTAGCTTGTATAATTCATGTTCTTTAGGAAAATATACTTATATGTGGCTATTTTTATTTTTTTTTGGACATCTGGTGTAATAGTATACATGACATCTAATTCTAGATGATAGAGAGTAGTAAAGGTGTTTTCCCAGAGTGTTAAATTTAAGGTGTATGTTTACATGAAGATGTTTTTGATAAAATCTGGAGATTTTGATCTATTCATCGAGAGAGAGAGAGAGAGAGAGAGAGAGAGAAATGTACAACTTATTCCAAACGAAGGGGGAGAGGGACAACAATACACAGTTCTGTACAAAAACATGTACCAGCATACACAGTTATGATAAGGACAGATTTTGCATAAATTTCATATGAATGAGATTTTCATACTAGAATCATTTGCTGATACAAGAAAATTGAACATATTTTACATTTTCCTTAGAAGAAATTATGGCAGAAGAAATGAATTCCAAGCTAAGTGGGAACCTATTATCTAAAGAATGTGACCTGCTATCAGGCAAGAATATAATGTGGGGGGCTGTTCCAGAGTTTAAACTTCTCTCTGCTCTTATTGCTCCCTTTTTTTCTTTTTTCCTTTTTTCCTTTTTTTGTTGTTGTTGTTGTTGTTGTTGTTGTTGGAGCCCCAACTAATGAACAATCCTATAGTAGTGTTTCTGGGTTTCTGAAATCTTTGGAATTGTACAGGTTCTCTAGTTTGGCATAGGCCTGTCCTTCAAGAAATGGTTGAAGAGAAGAAAAGCTTGTCGAGGGCGATGTAGAGGAACTTCATGTCCTGCTCCTGTAACCGTCACAAATGTTAAACCCTTGTACAATTGGCTCCATCCACCAACCTGTCACAAAAACAACAATCCATCGGAGAGTAATCAGAATACATTGGTTTACACCACAAAACTTTTTAGGCTCTGTTCATTTCAACGGCATCATACTGAATGAACTAAAATGAATTGTGTGCATAGTATAATATGAGAAGAAAAGTAATTTGTAGAAGTAAACTGAATGAAGTATGGGAACGACGAAATGATTAGAGCCTTAGGTACCGTTATGTAATGTAAGCAAAATAAAAATAGTGGTTGAACTTGAAGTTTTCATCAAATGAGGTCATTCATTCTTCAAGGTTTTCCTAGACTACAGGGAGAAATTATCAATTCTGTTTTCTCTTGTACACACTTATAATGCATTGTTTTCAATCTTTAAGCCAAGATAATATCTTTGATGTTTGAGAGTAATTGTACATTTGTGTTTAGAAGAGTTTCTGAGTTATGAGTTGTGTTCTGATACTTACCCTTCCCTGGTCATACCAAGGGTACCACTTCATCACAGTCTGGAGTTTCAGTGCATCGAGAGAATATCGAGTTGCAGTTACTGGAACCACAGCATCAGTATCTCCACTGCACAAATACGAACCCAATTTAGCTCAGTTGATCACTTTAAACCCTTTTCAATATATTAACAGATTGAATTTGCACAATAGGATCAGATTCCTGGATTTTCTCAAAACAGGAAAGGAACAAAGCATGACCCAGAGACTATGTTCTTGCATAGAACAGAAAACCATAGAACAGAAAGTCAAGCAAAGAATGGGCACAAAACATGGCCCATCTTCAGAAATGTATTTTAACCATTAGTTTATGACTAACATGATATATGACATTCCAAAATTCCAAAATTTCATGCTCATTAGAGTATTATTGTAAAGCAAGGGCGCCCATAACCAAGAAAAAATAATGTACAGAGGAAGGAAAAAAAAATACCTATATACCCATATCCTCAAGCCAGCTGCTATGAGTTCTTGATAAATTGGAAGCATGGTAAGTGGAGAATCTGCCCAATAATTTCCAACTAGGTCGCTGAAAACGATGAAATTTGATCAATAAAATTATAATCCTGCCTAGAAAGCCACTTCAAGAACTGCCAGTGTAGTGTGGGTTCTTACCTGCAAGTGTCCCATTGATAGGGGATTCTGGTTACATTAGCGTGGAGAGCCTTCTGAACTTCAGGGCGGTTGAAGTATTCTTTCGAGTACCTCTCAGTGCATGGATCGTATGCTCTAGTCATCCAAGGCTGTCGAAAAAAAAAGAAGAATAAATTAAGTACAAATAGAACCAATACAGTAATATTATGTCTTTATAGACAATCAACATTCTGAATTGACAGCTTGTACATGATACTCTTGCATACATTTCACTTTTTCAGTTCAAATTATTGGTATAATCCAACATTCTTTCACCTTGAAAGTGCAAGACTATGACTATGAGTACTATGTGGTTTCAACTTATGTGAGGATTTAACACCATGAAAGACTTGTGTCATTATCCTTTGAGTAGTCTATATCAAAACAGGTTGTCTGAGATTAAGTGGGAAACAAATTTTTCAGAAAAAGGTGATTTCAAAACAGTTAATGTGGAGCCAAATAGTTGCAAAGGCACCACAAGTCTGTGAAAATTGTTGAAGACTTAATGAAGGCCTTGGGGACCCTCCAGCCACATTACACTATAAACAACCACCATTAGAAACTGCCTCCATTCAACCAGCTGGAAAGCAATGCTAATCGGCGTGCCTTGTGCCAATGGCCGAGGGACCTCTTTCAACAATAAGTTAAACACCAGATTGAGTAATTATTCATGTATAACAGTTATATATCGAAGTCGTGGGCCACAACAGAGAAAAAGATTGAATTAACTATGATAATAAAAGTTATAGCACATTTAATATACAAGCAATATTGGTTTCTATGGCATGTTCTCCATGAGTTGTATGTGTAGGAGTTACATCCTCTGTCCCACAAAGTTTGTCATCTGTGACCTGAGTCACATTCGTAAAAGTTGGGCAACCTTTTTGAGACAAAGTATGATTGAGTCGATGTCAGGGTTGTGGTATTGCATAAGAGAGCGGAATCAAATCTCTCAAAATGTTTTTAGTCTTTTTCAAACTCTTTTCACCTGGTTTTTTAACAAGCAATTCAAGTTATGCCAAAATCTTATTGTCGAAACCATTCCAGAAATTAAAATTTAGACAGGAAAATGATCATGTAGCTTTTCACAGAATACAATGTGCAGGAATCCCACTACATGACATAATTAAGGATGAATTTAAGCATATAGTTTCTTTGAGCACTTACATAACGACCCCTTAGCTTGAGCTTCATTGATGCAGAAGAGTTACAGGGACGCGTATAAATACTGTATGGATCAATGTTTCCAAACTCTCTATCAGCAGCATCAAGTGCGCTGTTGCATGTAATTGAAGGGTGCTGAGAGGATCCAGAAAGACAAGCATTTCTAAGGTTCTTGTAGGTTGAATCTGAGATCAAACCATGAGTCCACCAGTACTCGAATGTACCAATGTAATCACGATAATCATCAGTAACTCCATTTCCCACCTAATGAAGAGAGAACAACAGTGGTTAACAAAAAGCAAAACTCATACAGTTCTAGAAATTCTGATAAAGTGATCACTTCAATGTTTTTTTTGTTTTGAGTGCACAAATGTACCATAAAGCCCTTGAAGTTTATGTCTGGATTTGCAACTCCCTTGTTTCTTCTCGAAATGAGCTGAGACAACTGAGGAACATAGTGTCCTGAAATAGAGCTTAACAAGATTAGCAAAAGTTTGATTAGTGTAATCGATTGGCGCAATTATGCATGAGAATGAATGAAGTTACCTGCATAACTTTCCCCAGCAATGTAAAACTCCCTGTGCTTGTATTGGGGGAACCTGTTAAACCATCTCACAAGAAATTTATAGGAATCTTCAGCTGCACATCAAAAACACAATATTGGTAAAAACACCATCATATAAGCTATAGTTCAGCGTCTCAAATGCGAAAAACAGTACATGAAAGCACACAATTACAGCATCAAAATTGCAAAACTACAAACCCAAATAAAATTAAGCATAGATTAAGTGAAAAGCTTCTATCCAACCAAATTTAGATTTAAATCACTGAAACTTCCATTTCCAAATTTAGGGGTTTGTGAATTACCTGTTCTCCTGTCACCAGCAGTGTACAGATCAGCTGTTGAGTTTGAGTATGAGAATCCAACTCCAGCAGGTGATTCAAGGAAAAGCAAATTTGCCACTGCCCAACAAATTCATTAGTCAAATACCAAATCACATTTAGTCAATAACCAACATATGCAAACATTATACTACTGTGTAATTCAAGATCAAACATAAAGTCAATTATAAAAATACAAAAAAATAAAAAATATCCCAAAGTTTTCACATACATTTGTTCCATGAATAAGGATTCAAGTAGAGGGATTTGCCATCTTTGCGAATATGGAACGGGCCGATTTCCTCAGCAGCTCCATAGGCAATAGAGGAGCAACCAGGACCTCCATTAAGCCACAACACAAGTGGTTTTGTTTCAGGGTTAGTGGGTGCCTCAGTCAACCAATAAAACAATGCTCTCCCAGCTGGCTTATTCACAGTCACATAACCAGCAAACTGTGCAAAATCCACATTTTCTGGCTGCCCTGGCAAGTAAGTCACTCTATCTCTCTCTTGCTTAGCTAATGAAACAGAGCAAAGAAGAAACAAGCAGCTAAGAAGAGTTACAACAATGGTAATTCCCATTATTTGATCAATCAATATCAAGCAAATTACAATGCTTTTTTGAAAACCAATGATGACCCAGAAATGTACTGAAAAGATCAAGTTCTGGGTTCCCCAGAACTTGTGAGAATAGGAACTATGAAAGATGAGATTTGGACTTGGTCATAAGAAGAGTGATAGTACTATTATACTACACACACCACATTTACTAATCAAAGTGGAGAAAGAACAAAAACAAGCTGGACCCAGAAATGTGGATCCCAATATATTTATGGGATTTCAATGGATTTGTCAACTGGTGGCTAAGAAAGAAGTTGAGGCTGAGACGTGGTGCTACCCTCACAAAGGAATGGGAAGAGAGAGAGAGAGAGAGAGAAATATTGCCCAGAAACTACCCAATGAGAAAAAGGCCAAAATAAACACTACCCAGATTCACAAATCCCAAAATATTTTCTGGGTTTTGAATGAATATATCAGTTGATTGATAGTAAGTATACCATAAGATTGTGACATCAAATGAAGAAGAAGAAAGAGTGAGAGACAGAGAGTGTTTATGGCTGATTCATGTATTTATGTTGATATTTTTGTGCAAGAAATTACTACTAGTATTTTTGTAGTGTAGTAAGTAGTAAATTAATTTAGTGTTTCCTTCACAAGATGACTGTGATGAGTTATGATTGGTGTGTGAAATCAATAATCCAGCCAATATATCTTCATTTTTTGTGTTTGTGTAATAATAATAATAATAATAATAATAATAATGAATAGTATTATAAAGAGGGGGAGTTTAAAATTTTTAATAGTATATGTTGTGTGAGGCATTTGACCGAACAGGTAGAGCACGCACATGGAGTGGTTGATGTGATGTTGATTCTTTGAGAGGGTCCAAAATTGGGGCTTATAATGTTATGTGTGACGGTGGATGAATGAAATTCCAAGAAACTGCACAAATCATTTCTCTCAAGTATTTCTTACTTCAACTTCAAAGTTTCATGATTCTTTTGACAGTTAAAATCTTACCTTGTACTTTGGAGTTCATGGATTTTCATCAATACCTAAACTAGTTCATTTGAGGTAGCTGACTATATATGGGAAGAAAAACTTCATATACTAGCTAGTTGGGTTTTAGAAGTCGATTATTGTCAATGAGAAGCAAAATCCTCAGTGATAAAAACTGAGATACTCGATAAATAAGGTTCCGTATTCGATTGTCACTCACCCAATGAGGAATACATCAACATCAACATCAACATTATCCCAATACCACCAAAAAGACTCCCGCTTAGACA
>BSSO01001138.1:0-25642 GCA_030267885.1 Mesembryanthemum crystallinum
TCTAAACCATTGTGGTGCAAATTCTAAAAAGTCTTAAGTTGGGTTTTAGTGAGGAAAATGCTGATGTGGCTAGTCTTGAAAATCTTAAGAGTCTGTACCATTGTGGATGCCCTTAGGGGTTAATAACATCTCAAATTTATTGAATGATAATATGCTAATTCATTTCACTCATGTGCATAATTTTATTTTCTTTGAAAACAACATGGTGAAAAAAAAAATCCTATGAATTTAGAAAACAAAATATCACCAAAAAAAAAAAAATGGAAAACATAAGTAAATGAAATATATTTGGTACATGAGGGTAGTTTGGTCCAACAAGTGGATAGAGTTTCTCAAACCAACAAAATGAAAGTTAAGGTCCTTAAACCAAAATTGTGTCAAACGTTAGGTCCTTAAAGTGTACTTAACTAGTGTTTGGGTTGGAGGCGCGGAGTAGACCTGGCAAATATTCTGAAGTGAAGAAGTCGATCCAAATCCACCGTTCTAAAATATATGATCCCAAACTAACTCGATCAAATTCGAATAGGATATTTGTAAGTTTTCATTGATGTGAGAAAACTTTATACAAATCCGGATGTGATGCCTTGTTAGGTGTGGTTCCAAGGTGTCAAATTTTAAATTTGAAAAATTTTCAACTCTTTGTATAACTCTAATCAGTCTTGTTTAGAGTGGTTGTCAGTTGTCAATTTCTAATCTAGAAGAATATTCAAATCTTTGTAAAAACTTAATGTGAGTATGAAATTCAAATAAGAAAAATTCTGTCCTTGTAACTTTTTACTTAATTTTAAAAACTGACAGCAAAAAAAAAAAAGTGAAAAGAAAAAAAGATGGTTTTGCAAAAACACTGAAAATTGACAATTATGCCAAATAGGATATCAAATTTTATTTTATTTTTTTTATGCTGGTTTATAGTTTTCAGAAAAATCAAAATCAAAAACCGATAACTAGCAACAATTCCATACAGATATTTGATTCGATCTATATCTGAATGAAATGTTTTTACTATAAATCAAATACAACCAAATTCAAATAGCTCCGAATCAAAACCGATCCAAATGACCCGTTTGCGGTAGACCGAAGGCGTGCTTTGAATGTGGGCTGGATTTCTAACTTTTATGGGCAGTTTAATTTACAAGCCCATCTTCTTTCTCCTGCAACGGTTATTTATCAGCCACTTGTATACAAAATACAACCTTCCAATTTCCAGAAAACTTCCATTGTCGTCTTTACCACTAAAGGTAGTTATCCTCTGTTCTTTGTCATCAACATCAAATCACCATCAACGAGTGACTCACTCACTATCTCTCTCTCTCCACGATTCTTCTCCAACTTTCTAGACTCCTCCAGCTTAAACAGTCACTCCCTAAATCACACCAATTTATTCAAACTCTTCTCCTTCAATCAGCTCAATGTTCAAGCTCACTTCATCTTGCTCCAATGGCGACCCTCTCCATTTCCTCATCAACATGTGCACCAAACCAAGCTCAAAAACTCCCTTATTTCCCCAATTTTCACTCCCCATCTTCTCTCTCCTTCAAACCCCTCAGCAAACCCAGAAAACTCAGATTATGTGCTCTCAACGAGCGAGAAAGAGAATCATCTTCTTCTGTAGCCGTTGTAGAGGATAATTCAAAGGATGATGAAGAGACCCAGAAAGGAGATGAAGGGAAAGATGCTGACTTGAGTGAGGAGAGAGAAAAACAGCAGGAATTGGACTGGAAAACGGACGATGAGTTCAAGAAAATCATGGGAAATCCGTCGATTGAAGCCGCGATTAAGCTGGAGAAGAAGAGAGCTGATAGGAAGCTCAAAGAGCTCGATGCTGAGACCAATAGTGGGAACCCAATTGTGGGTATTTTTGGTAGGATTGCTCGTGATAATGTAATGAGAGAGAAAGAGATGTTGGAGAAAGCAGAGGATACTTTTAAGGCCCTTGATCTTAACAAGGTTCTTCAATCTTATCTCTAATGTTGTTTTGTTTTGTGTGATTTGGGTTTTAATTTAGTTTCAATTTAAAACTCATTTTGAAGGTTGTTTGTGGTGATCAAAGCTAATGTATTTGATGAACTTTGTGATTTTACAGTTAAGAAGTTGCTTTGGGTTCGATACATTTTTCGCTACGGATGTGCGAAGATTTGGAGATGGAGGGATTTTTATTGGGAATTTGAGGAGACCCATTGAAGAAGTCATGCCAAAATTACAGAGGAAACTATCAGAGGCAGCTGGGAGGGAGGTTGTGTTGTGGTTTATGGAAGAGAAGAAGGATGACATTACCAAACAGGTATATAGATGCTGCTCTCTCTATGACAAGAGTTTTGTTAGTGCTATTTTTATGTTGTGCTCCTGCCATGGAATTTCAAGGCCATTATATATGCTGCAATGAGAGGGACAGTCACTCAAACTTTAGTACATTTACATAACAGAAGTTCATTCATGATCCAAACATAGAATATGCCAACACGGTGATTGAAAGTTGCGTAGGTAGGAACGATAGTGAGCGAGGAATTACCGGTTTAGTACTTACTCTATTTCTACTCAATTTAATTTAAGTTGAATGATAAGAAATTCAAATTGTATGTTCATTTGATATGGTTAACCTGAACTACATCAATATGTGATGGAAGTAATGGCAATTTGGCAAATAAAGAAAATGTTCGTGTTCTTGTACAGTAAAAAAAGAAAAAGAAAAATAAAGTACCCAAGATATTGTACATGCCATGGAAACTTGAAGACGGGTACGTAGCAGTTATGTCCATCAGCTGTGGTCTTAATTCTCCTCGCTTTCTTTGGATCATGTCGTGTTTGTTGTATATATAATATCGACTATTTAACAAATGTGTTAAATGAACATGCGCTTCTGATACATTCATGCTTCTGTGAGCTTCATGAATGGCACTTAATTGGAGCTGCGTGGACCTTACTCATTGTTACTTTGTAGGTTTGTTTGGTGCAACCGGAGGCAGAGATTGATCTCCAGTTTGAATCAACTAAGCTAAGCACTCCATGGGGTTATGTAAGTGCAATATCTTTGGGAGTTACAACTTTTGGAACGATAGCTTTGACAAGTGGGTTCTTTGTCAAGCCTGATGCAACATTCAATGACTATCTAGCTAATGTTGTACCCCTTTTTGGTGGGTTCCTGACAATCTTGGGTGTTTCTGAGGTGAGCTATTCGGCACATAGTCAATGAATATTCAAAGTTGTATGTAATTCTCTGTGACTAGTGCTTCTGTTCCGACAGTCTGCTTCTTATCTTTAATAGTTCAGTGTGATGAGCAGTGAACTAGTTGCTATTCATATGCCAGGAATGAGAGGAAACGAATGATTCAGTTGTTCTCCGGACATTTTTGGGACTATAGAATTTAGGTGACGCACATAACTGATCAATATTTTATTTGCATGCCAATTACTTCTGCTGATTGGTTTTTATTTGCTTTGAGCATATAAGCAAAGAACTACAGTATCTTCAAAATGGACATTGCACAATAACTACAGTATCTTTAAAATGGACATTGCACAATTGACATTATTTTGTTAGAATATGTGTTCCACCTCTTTTATTACTAGGTTGTTGTTGTTGTCGATGTGTTCCACCTCTTATGAATGGGAAATCATAATGTAGTTCATATTTCAGACCTTTACTAAGTGCCAAATCACTGGGACAGTTCCTCAATGTCAGTCACTGACCCACAGATTGATTAACTTGCCTGGACAAGGCAGGCATGATCTTTCGTCGAACTAGCATGCTTTTTTTTTTTGCTTTTCATTTCTTTTCTGCTTTATACTCATTGGCATGTTTTTTGACCATGGCTTTTATTATATTTACTATCCTCAGATTGCTACAAGGGTGACTGCAAACCGCTATGGGGTTAAGCTCAGCCCATCTTTTCTTGTTCCATCAAATTGGACGGGGTGCTTGGGAGTAATGAATAACTACGAGTCTCTTCTCCCGAATAAGAAGGCTCTTTTTGATATCCCAGTGGCTCGTACAGCTAGTGCATACTTGACATCCTTGGCGCTTGCAGTAGCTGCCTTTGTTTCAGATGGTAGCTTCAATGGAGGTGACAATGCACTGTAAGATTCCTTTGACCATCTTTAGAGAACCAATGCTTGGTTTCCAAGTTGTGATCGTCTAAACTCGCATAGCTATACTGCAACATGCTGAGTCTGAAATGATTTGAAATTCAAAGCTAATTTATCTCTTTTTACTATGTTAGCTCACTAGCTGTGATGGTCTTTGTGGTCGTTCATTTTTCTGGGGTTAATCCTTTATGGAACAAGTGATTTGGTTGGAATCCGTGGCCCTTAACAACAGGGTTGTGCTCCAGCCTCGAAGTGTCAGCGGAGGAAATTTAGGTGACATCAAAAAAGGAAATTGGATTGGGACATAAACATAATAAGCTGACTTGCAAGTATTTGTTCCTTTTGTGGTCTAAACTCTGTTTCAGTGTGGAAAATGCTTGCAGTAAGATTCTGTTCTTGATAATATCTTCTGCCTTTGCAGGTTTATAAGACCTCAATTCTTTGAGAACAATCCTTTATTTTCTTTCATCCAATATGTTGTTGGACCTTATGCTGATGATCTCGGTAATGTGTTGCCTTATGCGGTGGAAGGAGTTGGAGTACCAGTTGATCCTCTTGCATTCGCTGGGCTTTTAGGTCAGTCTCTTGGGTTCTTGTATATACTGCCAAGCAGCTAAAGTCTTGTTTCATTTCTCTATTGATCTCAAATCTTAGAACATCGTGAAAAATCAACCAAAAGCTCCGTTTAAACATTTTTTTCTCCTAAAGAATCAACTCTTTTTCATGCTTTCAACCAAACCTTTTTCCTGCATATAAGGTTCTGACAATGGGATATTTGCTTAGGAATGGTAGTGACTTCATTGAACTTGTTGCCGTGTGGGAGACTTGAAGGCGGCCGAATAGCACAGGCCATGTTTGGAAGAAACACCGCGGCATTACTCTCTTTTGCCACATCTCTGCTACTTGGTATTGGTGGCCTGAGTGGGAGTGTCCTCTGTCTGGCATGGGGATTGTTTGCCACCTTCTTCCGAGGGGGAGAGGAAATCCCCGCGAAGGATGAGATAACCCCATTGGGAGACGATAGGTATGCCTGGGGTGTCGTCTTGTTCCTTATATGCTTCCTCACTCTCTTCCCCAACGGAGGAGGCACGTTCTCTAGCTCCTTCTTTGGCACGCCATTTTTCAGAGGCGATTTGTAAATATTGTGATCAGTAAACAGTGTATATTCTTTGGTGTTAATTAGTAATGGTATATAATCTTTGGATGAATGAATCCTGCAAATTTGATGCATTTCCTTTCCTATTGTGAGGCATTTGCTTTCCTTTTATGAGGATTTTTGCACATCAAATTTCATAGTTTTCTAACTGAGCTTTCTGCTTAGCTTGTAAAGGTTCTAACTTCTAAAGGGTGAAATAAGATTCAAAGTTTTCCATAAACATTTTTGTATCTCTCCTTAGCTCCTCTCCTACCTAACACACTAGAGATATACAGCATTTCGATTTGTAGTTACTAATATCTCACCTAAATATTCATGTTTTTTGTTGCTCAGAGTCGTGTTCATTAGTTAATTCACTTATAGGCCTATGACATTCTAAGAGCAAAACGCTTAAATGTTCCAAAAAAAAAAAAAAAAAAAATTGCTCTTATGAACTTGAAGTTTAATTACATCACACAAAAAATAAATGGAACTTGAAGTTTAAGTAGATGTGGAGTATTTTCAATCAAGATTAGGCTTTTGTTCTCTTTAAGTTAATTTTTATTGATTTTTATCAGTTTTAATTGATTCTTTTGATTTTTGTCAATTTTATGTTAATTTTACTAATTTCACTATTTTTTATTTTATTTTTTGTAAATAAACAAAAAATAAGTTGAGAAGAACAAAGCCTTAACCTCAATTTCATTTGCAAGTCAAAATATGAATTATTTGCATTAAACTTTGGGATGGATCTTTCCCAGTCGTTTTTCTTTTTTATTTTCCATGATCTTTCATACTTTATTTAGATTATTTATTTTTCAAAAGGATGTTTTGGGTCAAGTTAAACCTATTATCGGGTTTGGAAACTTTCTTGTTCCAATGCGCTACAATGACTTAGTTGCCAACTATAAAAAAAAAAAATATTGATATTAAACGAGAGAACTTGATGTGGGAAATTAACTAGCAATCAAACTAATGTTAAATGGTTTGCTCTTCTAAACTTCTACAACAACAAATACCACTTCTAAACAGTAAGGGGAAAAAAAAAATCTTCCGGCTTTTTCCTATTTTTCGGTAGCGAGTTACCTTACAAATAATGGTTAATAGAGCTATAATCGAACTTTTAAAATTTGTATTTCTCTACCTTCCGTTATCTATTAACAAAATAAATATTGTACTTTTCAAAGTTGGACATTGATACATTCAATAATATCTCATTGATACTAGTGGGTTACTAAGGATGCAAAGATATGCCGGATTATTTAATCAAGTAGCAATACAATCATCTATTTGTTCGATGCTTGGTCTCCGTAGGCCAATTTGTTCACACCAACTTCAAAAGGTCTTCTTGGGCTCCTTCATAGGGATAAGTTACGCCTAACCCACATAAAGCGCAATAAACAGCTATTTATCACCGTTTTTTGCGTGTCTCTGAAAAATTATAGTCATATCATGAACTTTCGAGGCGTAGCGCAGTTAGAAGTGTAAGGTTCCCGCATGATTAGGTGCCTAAATGAATAACTTTTCTGGAAGACCAGTTAACTTGTCGACAATCTGTGATAAAGCTACTAAATAAACCGATAATTATTTTTAGTATCAAACATCTTATAATCTGCCAAAAACAGTAATCAGTTAATCAAATTAACTACCCCTACTTACCGAGCAAAGCTTCAAATAATGTAAATTTTCATCGTTTATATCCTGCATTCAATTCAATTATGTAACTCATTTTTTTCTCACACAATACTTTTTATTGGGGTTCAATTCAATTCAATTTTAATTCATGTTGTAGTTGGAACAAACTTACACTATTGAGCCAATGAAATTTATCCATATATAAGGGGAGTTCAACAACATAAAGGAGTAAAAAAAAGCACAGTTCACCTGAAATTATGCGGCAAAGTTCAGAGTCAGGGAGAGGGTAAAAATTTGGACCAAGCGCTCCTTGTTCTCGGCGGCCCTCTCTCCTTCCTCTCCACAGTCGACACACACTCTCTCTCTCTCTTCTCTCCTCTCTCTGTAAGTCTCTGTCTCTGACTCTCTCTGACCTTCTCTCCCGATTTCATCCAACACCGACGAAACGCCGGTGGAAATGTGGATTGTCGAACAACGAATTTCTTTCATCAGTTAATCAGTGCTATAACTGAAGAACATCTCTACAAATTTGTAATGCTAGAGGTAGTTTTTCGAAAATTTGCGCAATTGCTATTTGTTTAGGGTTTCAGATTTTGGGGTTTAGTGATTGTTTTTCTCATCAAGAACGAATGGATAGTTGTGACTAGGTTTTGTTTGTGAATTTAAATTCTTGTTACTTGTTAGCATTGCTATGATTTCTCGTTTAGAGGTTGTGAGATAGATAATCAATTCAATTGGCGATTCAGATGTCAAAATACTCTGTTGGATTGATTTTGGGTTCTCATGTGTAAGTTCATATGGTTTTTAATTGAATTATGTGATGGTCCTGAGGGTGATTGAGTTGGCAAAAATTTGGTGGCTCGTGCTTCAATTTGTCTTTTTATTCTGTTTTCGACAGGGACTGATGGTCTTGTTGATTTGATCTTAAGAGTACTTAATGAATAATTGATATACTTGCTTCTTTTATTTTTTAAAAAAAGGTGTTAACATGCAAATATATGTAGCATTTCACCACACTGCAAATGAGTTTAGCAACTCAAAATTTACGGTCTCGAAGTATATCCACATTTTGGGCTTTAAGCACCATCAATATCATGCAAGACGGATTCTACTTTTACCGTCAACTTACCAATATATGATGCTGGATTTGAACCTTTAAGAATGCTTTGAAGTCTTGTGTCCAATTAACTTTTGGATTTGAATATTAGCCGTCATGGATTAATGATTTGATCCCTTTCAAGGATTCTGCTTTATATTCTGTGTGATATAAGTATGTTATTTGTTGGAATCTGCAGTCAATTTTGGGCTTGTTCTGAATCTTCGGATAGCTAAGATGGCGAACAACCCTCAATTTGCTGGTGGACCTGGTCCGGTAGGTTTTCTTTCTTATGTTTATACTGTTTAGTTTTCTTACAGGTCCTCGTAGAGAAGAACTACTTTCCTTTTTTTTTTTTGACTTTTTTCTCTGTCTGGTGCCTATGAATTATCATTTGGAAGCATCTGACCATCTTCTTTTTCCTAATCCCTACCTACTCATTAATACAGTAGTCACTGGACTGAGTGTTTGTAACCAATATGCTAGTGAGTTTCAGTGAAAGTGATCTTGTTTTTTTTTTAAAAAAATCGTTAAGTAAATGTTGAAGAGGAGGATTTTTATCTTATTTTGTTTTACCCCTTGCTGTCCACTTCAAATTATTTTTGTTCCCCTCACTGTCACATTTTTGGATCTGCCACAGCCTCTGTTGCTCACTACCCATTAAATGGTAGTATAAATATGTGCATAGATGGATATATATTAAATTTGCTGCAATGCCTAGTTCATTCACTTATGTAAGCATGGCTTGTCTCGTTTTCAAGATTTTCTTATATGATTCTCACAATCTGATTGCGATTTATTTATCTTGGAAGCCTCTTCGTCCACCTATGGTTGGTTCCGTCGGTCCCCCGCAAAATATTCCACCGCCTATGCCAACTCAGGTAATACAATAATTTTTGTCAAAGTTATTTTGCAACTGTGCTTTTGTTGCAACTAAAGAAAATGCATGAACAATACTTTTTGCTACAGTTTCGGCCTGTGGGCCCAGTGCATCCGTCTCAGCAGTTTGCTCCCCCAGTATCTCAACAGTATCAGGCTCTTGGCACAGGTATTCCTGCAATGAATGTAGGAATGCCTCCACCACAGACCCAACAATTGCAGTTTGCTCAATCAATGCAACAAGCACCTGCAAGACCTATTCCGCCAGGTCAACTTCCTCCGATGTCACAGCCTATGCCATTGTCTAACACTAATAGGCCTATGTCATCAGGATTGCCGCAGCCTGTGCAAAATCTGCAGGGTCCAAGCAGTTTTCTGCCTGCCTCAGGTGGGCAAGGAATGTCTCTCCCTCCATCTTATGCTGTAAGATTCTTGAGTATGCTTGCATCTCATTGTTTTGCCCCTTGGGAATTCCCTTTCATGAAACCTGAATATTCATATCTTTCTAATCCTTTGGGCAAGTGCAGCCAAATACATATCCCACATCTCAATATCAGTCAGGTTCTCAAGTGAATCTTCAGAGCAATCCTGTTTCTGGGCCACCTGCCTCAGTCACACCTGTGCACCTGGATGAACAGCCTTCAGCATCCATTTCCACAATTTCGGTAGGTTGTCTAATGCCTCTTCTTATGAAGCTTAGCACATTTAGAATCAGTATATCAATTTAACAAATCTGTCTGCGTTTGTATACCTTGAACTTCAGGCAGTTGACTCTCAGCTTAAGCATGTACAAAAAGTTTCCTCTGAATGGTTGGAACACTCTAATAATGGAAGAAGGTATACGATTTTGGTTTGAACTAGAATATATTATTTTCAAATTAAGCTAATTGACATTGTCAATTTGAACTGTTGTTGGGGATAGGAGCACTGAATTATTAATCGGGATGTGGTTCTGAACTAGATTGTTATTCTGGGACATAATTACTCCTGCTGTCCGATTTTGTTGTGGGACTTGTATTAGTTCTTATTATGATGAAAAGTTGAGTAGGTTTTGCTATTACATGGCTACAGTGTAAGAAAGACTGAAAGACCAAGGAAGATGCAAAATCAATTGTGTACTAGTTGGTTGAAGTTGTTGTTGTTGTTTCCTGGGATGTTGTTGTTGTTGTTGTGGGTCGAAGTTTTATTTAGTAAATAGTAAAGTGTAGTATATTCTACAGGTCCTTTCTTAGTTCCTTATGCAGTATATGCATTCCACCTGTTTTCCAAGAATGAGATGCTTTTTTCTTGTGATAAGATCGTGATCATGCTTTCGCTTTCCTTTACATTAATGTTTGCAGTGATAGATTGTCATGTGGTATATTTATCTTTGTTTAGCTCATGACACGAGCAAAGTTTGAATAAACTCTGTACATTGATTCAGATTTTACTACAATAAGAAGACAAGGCAGTCTACCTGGGAGAAACCTTTAGAGCTGATGACTCCTCTTGAGGTTGGTCAGATGAATAATTTCATATAATGTGTTCGGCTTGCTTGAGATGTTTAATAATCATATTAATCATGTGTTGGTAGTGGGATACTTTCTGTTCCATAACCATTCATGCAGTTTACTTAGATCTGGTTTGTAAAGAATTCCTGAACTAGAATATGCAGGATCTTCAAAACAGTAGAAGGGCACAACCTTCTTTTGGATTTTTTTCTATTTTGTAGGCTAGCTGCTTTTGATATTTTTTTCCTGGCAATTATATTTCTGCTATCAGAATACCGGTAGACCATTTTCTTTTGTAGGTAGTGAGCCTTTTTCTAACTACAACCTACCTGAATATTTTGAATACAGTTATTTAGATCAATCTAGCACTCAGTCATTGCTGTGAGTCTTGGTAGGCGGACATTCAATTGTATCTTTGAATGCAGATATCCAGTAACTGCAATCATATCTTCTGATTCTATTTCATTTTTCCACTCTGCTGTGAACCTAATATTTAAGGTGATTATTGCTTCAAATTCTGTTTTGAGTGGATTATTTTTTCTTTTCTACCATCAAATGAAAAAATTCTCTCTTGAACTAGAGAATTGATAAAAGGGCTTGTGACCCTTTATGATCGATGATGATCATAGAAATGAATATATCTTTACATTTGTACCATCTTGAGCTTGTTGCCCCTGGCAACAAACACGCATCAGATTTAATTGTGGAAGACAGTATTTTTCTGAAGAATTTGCTGGGAGTCTGCTTTGAAACCGTCAACCCTGCACCCACTCCTCGAGTATATGCCCCCCATTCTTCTTCAGTTTCTATCCTATTTATCTCTTTAATCTCTATGTTTTTATTATGTCACTGCTACAGGCGATTGAATTTTTTCTTTCTTTTTGGTCACTGGTTTACTAGAACTTCTTCAATTTTGTTTGTACGATGACAGAGAGCTGATGCAACTACCAATTGGAAGGAGTATACAAGCCCTGATGGAAGAAAGTATAGTACTTTTTGCGATCTTTCCTTCTTGTGCTAATCAATTGTTTAGATTAATTGACAGTAATAACAGATTGATCTTTCAATGGATTTTTTTTTTTTTTTATTATTATTTTTTTAATATACTGAATGATGCAAATCACTTGCAGGTATTACTATAATAAAGTTACAAAACAGTCAAAGTGGATAATTCCTGAAGAGCTCAAGGTTCTTTCTTGACTGTTTTTTGTGGCCCTTCCCCGAACCACAATCAGAGATCTCTAGTATCATATCTTGTAACAGATCAGTTTTATTCTTTGTGTAATTTCTTTTTGAATTGGCTTATGAAAATATTGTTTTTTTCAATTCTGTTTCTTGCAGCTAGCACGGGAGCAAGCAGGAAAGGCATCTTCCGTAACAGAAGTTGCTGGAAATTCTGATGCTCCAGCTTCTGTATCTCTATCTGATGTCAAAACACCATCTAATTCTGATACAAAATCTTCTAATCCTGCGGTAATTTCAAGTCCAGTTGCAGTGACACCTGTGGCTGGTGCTGCCACTTCACCAACTTCTCCAGTTCCTGCGTTGGCGTCCTTGCCTCTTAGAGATCCTGGGAAACAGACAGAAGCAGTCAAAGTTCAGTCACCTGCAGATACCCCCTCCATGGCTGCTGTTGACACAGCTGTATCTGGAAATACTGATTTGCACGCTTCTTCTTCTGATGCTGTAGCTTTGCCAATGTACAACGCCTTCAAAATGTCCTTATTGTTGTGAATGGAAGCATGCAGCTTTCAGTTTCTGATGGAGTCAGTTGTTGCTTCTTGTAGGAATGAATCCAATGTGCAATTAGTTGATGAAGCTGCAGATTCTCAAAAAAACGTTAGAGCAGAAGATACAGAGGTGATCTTGCTTGTTAATATATTTATGGCCAGTGTCTAGCTGTGCACTGTTATGCATTATAGCAGTAACAATTGATTGTTTATGTGCTGTAGGAAGTCAATAAAAGCACAGAAAGTTTTGGGAAAACAAATATTACTACCTCAGAAGAAAAACCAATTGAGCGCGAAACTGTAACTTATGCTAGCAAACAGGTCTGACTCGCGACTTATGAATTGTCCCTTTTCAATCTGATTGTCTGTTATTCCCTGAGGAAAATTTTAAGAGTGTATTTTGTGCAGGAGGCAAAAGATGCATTTAAATCACTTCTCGATTCTGCAAATGTTGAGTCTGACTGGACCTGGGAGCAGGTAACTCTATAGCGAGTGACCATCATAGTTTCTTGGTCTGACGGCTGTCTTGAAAGCAGCTGCATACATCTCTAATTGTACTGAGTTTTGTGCTCGGGTATTTCAGGCTATGAGGGTAATCATCAATGACAAAAGATATGCTGCTCTTAGATCACTTGGAGAACGGAAGCAAGCTTTCAATGAGGTATGTTGAATTGCTTTAATCGACACTTTATAACTTTACTCTTTGGAGTTTGAACTACCTAAGAAGCACAATTGTTTGCTGACTTGCCCCTTGTTCACTTCTATCTTTCACTCAGTACTTAACTCAAAGAAGAAAACAAGAGGCTGAGGAAAGGCGTGTGAAACACAAAAAGGCAAGGGAGGACTTCAGGAAAATGTTGGAAGTGAGTTGCTGACAAATCCTTTAAATTAGCAGATCAAGCACCTTTTGTCTTATATCTTGATTTCTCTTTATTGCAGGAGTGCAGCGAGCTGACTTCAACAACAAGATGGGGGTAATTTGTCTGTGCTACTGTGTTTCCAATTAGTGTTAGTGTTTGATTAGAGTCTTTTTTTTTTTTTTTTAAATTAACTTTGCTCTATCGAAACAGGAAAGCAACAAATATGTTTGGTGATGATGAGCGTTTTAAAGCCATTGAGCGAGCAAGAGATCGTCAGGATTTGTTTGAAGAATACTTGGCTGATCTTGAAAAGAAAGTGAGATTTGTTCTGGCCTTCTGAGCCGATCTTTTGATAACTCAATCATGGATGCCCGGTTTTTACGCTTTTCAGCTGTTGTCTCTTAAATTTGATGTCTACTCTGCACATCCTAGTTGGATAAAGGAGATAGTCTACTAACATTCAAACAATCTCCATGTTTTGATTTTGGATTTCTAGGAACGGGCAAAAGCGGAAGAAGAACGTCAACATAATATCACAGAGTACAGAAAATTTCTGGAATCATGTGACTTTATCAAGGTATCCATCAAGTGAAAATACTATACTTCTAAAGTTTTAACCTTACAATTTAAGCATGGTGCCAGAATTTGAGGTTTAGTTTGATTCCTTGTTGACATTTTTGGTATTAATATTTCTTGCATGGTTAAGGCAAATAGTCAGTGGCGAAAAGTTAAAGACCGCTTGGAGCCTGATGAAAGATGTTCACGACTTGAAACAATAGATCGCTTGAAAATTTTTCAGGTATTTTACCCTAACTCACTTATGGAGTTTGACATATCATGTTGTTATTGGAGCTAGTTATTTATACTCTTCTTGTAGGAATATGTTGGTGATTTGGAGAAAGAAGAGGAAGAGCAGAGGAGAATACAGAAGGTGCTTTATTTGTTTCATCCCATCCTTTTCTTTTTCCCCCCCTGCAGTAAAAGTTCAATGTTTGTATGAAAGGTGTGGAAGCCTTAGATTCAGTGTGTCATCTGACCTTGAAATGTAATGCGTTGGATTCTTAATTCATGTAACAATCGAACAATAGCAGTTGATTGAGTGAAAAGTCCAATTGTTAATTTGTTCCAGTTTCTTTCACAAGACTTTTGATTTTGATCTTATCTGACAAACAATTCTTGTGGTAGAATATTTTAGCGCTGCCTTTAATGCAAAAGCTCATACGACCTTGCATATCCCCCCTCCCCAAACAAGTAAAAAACACATTACATTAGGTTACTGGAAAAACTGGAAATTTATTACTTCCATTTAACTCCCTTATTTTTTCTGCTTTGGTGATTGTACAGGAAGAAATAAGGAAAACCGAAAGGAGAAACCGTGATGAGTTCAGGAAATTGATGGAGGAACATGTTGCTGATGGCACTCTCACTGCCAAGACTCATTGGCGTGATTATCATTCAAAGGTTTGTTGCGTATTTTGTTTTTGTGCCAGATTAACAAACTGTTCTGGACATTGTCTTGTATTAATTAAAGGTTCAATATATCTGTTTTCTCATACCCAAGTACATCTGCACTGTCTGGATGGGGTGCAGGAAACAAAGAAGTGCAAAGTGGAAACTATTTTCACTCTATGGAAAGTTTTCCTTCTATCTGTAGTTTGATTTGTATATTTTGTCTAATTTTCCTGTTACAATTTTAGGTTAAAGATTTACCGGCATATCTAGCAGTCTCATCCAATAGTTCGGGTTCAACTCCTAAAGAGTTGTTTGAGGATGTAGCCGAAGAGCTGAAGAAACAGGTAAGCACATCTGATTTCTGTGTTGGGTGTACTGTGAACTAAACATGTTCTGAGAAGTTTACTGGATCGTTTAAATTCTTTGAACAATATGCTCTAAGTTGGTAGGATTTTAGTGAAGTTTTACGCAATTCCATCCATTTATGACGCGCATTAATACGTGCTTGATATATGTGGTGATTATGACATATCCATAAGAGGTAAGGCTATGTTTGGCAAAATTAGTTGTAGTTATAGCTTCACAAATTTAGTTGAAAGTAGTGTGAAGAGTTGAAAGTTGCTTTGATTGTTAATAAACTACCTGTAGCTGTAGCTGTAGCTGCAAAGTGAAAGCTAGTACGGGTAGCTTCAGAAAATTAGCGGTAACTGTAGCTTCACAAACTTTTTAGTAGCTGAGAGTACAGTAGCTGCAAGCTTCAAGCTATAAATTTTATAAGTTTTTATCAAAAGCTAGTTGTTTGTGCCAAACATAGCCTAAAAGTGACACTGAAATTCCCATAGTGTACACATATTTTGAAAAGCTTACTGGTTCATGGAAATTCTTTGATCAATATTGCTTAATTTTGGTGAGATCTGATGAAGTTTTATACAATTCTATGCATTTGTATGACATTAATATGTTCTTGCTATATGTGGTGATGATGACTTATAGACATTAATTTGACATTGAACGTAGTTTACGTCGCCATAATTACATAAAGAAATGATTGTGCTTTATTGACTGATGGCATATTTTGTAATTCTGCAGTATCAAGAAGATAGGGCTCGGATTAAGGATGCAGTTAAGGCTGAAAAGGTTAAGATCTATCAACAGTTAAATTTTGCACTGCCTATTCTTTCAACATAATCTAAAATTTGCACTTTGTGTAAGGTTGCCTTGTCTTCAACTTGGACTCTTGAAGATCTTAAGGCTGCAATTGCAAACGAGATCAACTCCCCAGAAATATCAGAAAACAACTTAAAGGTTGGTCTCTTCTTGTAGCACTTCAAAATCGACACAAAAAAACGTTTTTGCATTTCTATTGAGCTCTTACATTTGTGATTTTTTGGCTTCTCTTGAGTAAACTTCTCCTGATTTGGCGATGACGATCTTCATAGTTCATAAAACAAGTTAAATTACCGTGGGAGGTAGATATGTCCGTTTAGGACAAAGGAGTAGGAAAGAAACCTAGGTTTTCAGTATGCCGATTATTTGTGTTACAAAAACTGAGAACCTAGAAGCTGAAAAGATTATTAATTTTATTTATCTGTTTGTGGTTGTCTGTTGATGCTTCTGTTGAGCATCTTGACGAGGGCCTTTGTGAACCACGTGCTTAAATTCTCTTTGCTTGTGTGGTTATTACTATTGTCAATGAATTGATCACGAGTCAGCTGGATATCCTTTTGTTTGTAGTTGGCGTGTAAGTGAATTAACGTGTCTTTGGGACCTCACTTTCTATTTTATGCGTTTATACTTGTCACCACTTAAGAATTTTTTTAACTCTCTGCTGCTGGTGCTTCAGTTGCACATCTTAATACTTTAATTCTTAAGATTTTTGGGTGCTATATGTAGCTTATTATCCGAATGGCGGTGTCAGATAATTGTTAAGTTGCCTCTTGTTGCTGTGAGCTGTTGCTCCAGGGAGATTATGACCTTTGCTGTTTTGCAGCTAGTTTTTGATGAATTACTTGAAAGAGCCAGAGAGAAGGAAGAGAAAGAAGCAAAAAGGCTAAAGCGTCTTGGCGATGAATTCTTCAATATGCTGTGTTCCCTCAAGGTGACACATCTTCTGTTTATATGGAGAAAATGACTTTAAATTATTGAATAATTATAAATTCCTGTTAGATCACTAACTTCTTTTGAATTGCAGGATATCACTGTTGATTCAACATGGGACGAGTGTCTACCACTTTTTGAAATTCGAGAAGAGTTTAGGTACTTAATGTCAATTAACTCAGGGTTTTTTCGCATGGATGGTAGATTATGTTTTTGGAGTGTCTTGGGTCTTGGATTTGGATTGAACTGTATCTACATAAGTACATAATGTTTATATCGTAATTGTTTATTAACTACGCTTGTTTGGTTGCACAAAATTATTGATTTGATGACCAATCAAGAAGCTGCTGAACAATTTCTTCTAATGTCTTGTAACTCTGGTTGATGCCAATATCTTATATTTCCATTTTGAAGTGACTCTGAATGATTCTTTTTTCATAATTCTTCACTTAACATGGCCGTTCATGGCATAAAAGCTTGTTGGACTCGCCCAAAATGTTGTGAGTTAATACTGAGTTTATCCATTTTACTAGACGCTTTCCGAAATTCTCATGGACATACCACTGATTTTTTGTACAGCCTGTGTATTCCGACTGCTGTGCAATTAAACACATGCCTATTTAGATCCTCCCTTTGGAGATTTGGGGGTTATAATCTCTGAGCCATGCACTTCTATGTTCTAACCAATAATTCACTTCTGTCAGTTTTCAGTGCTTATCATTTTATTTTTTTTGTTTGTTTGTTTCCCCGTTCTCGTGAGGCTGGAGTTGATTGTGTATCTCTGATTGTTCGCATGTCATGTTTATGCTTTTGTGTTAATATTAGTCTTCTTCATTATTTGTAGATTGTTCATAGTCATCAATTGAATCAATTGTTTATAAAAATATACCTGTATGTTTGTGGCGTAGGTCTATAGGGGATGAGGCTTTTTCTAAGCAGATCTTTGAGGAGTATCTTGTTCAGTTAAAAGAAAAAGAGAAGGAGAAGGAGCGAAAGAGAAAAGAAGAAAAGGTGTCATGTTCTTGGATAACAGTTTCTGGCTTCCTGTTTTCTTTTATGAAATAGGACCATCTGTGGATTTGCAACTTTGCTCCCCTCGGAATAAAGCTGTTCAAACTCCAAACTTAAAGATGGTGCTTTTTGCCATTTTATATATTGTCTGATATCTTGTTCTTTTTTTTCCCCATTCCTTAGGCAAAAAAAGAGAAGGAAAGAGAAAGAGACAAAAGGTCTAAGGACAGAAGGGATAGAGATAGGAGGCATGATAGAGAGAGAGGAAAGGAACGGACCGAAAAGGAGGAGGGAGATGGTGAAGCAGATGTTAATGAACTTTCTGTGTCAAATGAAAACAGAAAATCAGGAAGAGACAAGGATAAGAAGCACCGTAAGAGGCATTTAGATGAAGAGAATGACGTAAGCTTGGATAAAAATGGAAAAGATCATTCTAGAAGTTCTCATAGACATAGTAGTGAACGCAAAAAGGCTAGACAGGTATGCATTCTTTTTCCTATGTATGTTTATGTCTTGATGACCGGTTTTTCACATCCCATCTGGATCATCCAGTTTTGGCGACATTTGAAAATTGAGGGATATGCTTGTTGACTATCGCTATTAACTCTCTTGTGTATTTTGTTTAGATGGAACAGTATGATGACGTGCCGGAGTCTGACAATGAAAGTAAGCATAAAAAACACAAGAGAGAGCATCGTAATGGCTCTCGTAAAAGGGGGGACAATGAGGAACTTGAAGATGGGGAGCTTGGTAAGCATAGCCTGTTACTTTCGTATGATGTTCTCCAGCGTAATTATACAAGTGTTGTAGGCTTGTAGCAAACTTTCTTTGGTTTAAATAAGTGGAATTCTAGCATTGACTAATTTTCCTATTTTATGCTCACAATGAATGCCTTTATTAGGTTCTTATCTTTTTTCAATAATACTTTAATAAAGGTAGTTTTGTCATTTGAGTTTTTCTCCTAATTAGCGTGCACAACAGTTCAAACGTAAAACAACACTTGTATAACATCAGAGGGAGTGAATTTGTTTCCTGGCAGGCTTTTTTTTTTTTGATCCATTTGCACTTCTTTCATGTATTTTCTTTCCTATCCATTTGTGTTACTTAGTTCAACTATTTGTTGTCTTATTTTAATCTATTTTGAAGGGTAATTCTTTTTTATTGTCTAATAAAAATGAATAATGGAATTAACTGAATACAAAGTGTTCAAGTTAGATATTTGCTTCACGTGATAGAGAAAAACTGGGTGAAGACTACTCGTGCTCACTATTTGTCATGGTTATCTTTATCGAAGTGGTTCTGCTAAAAGTAAACCTTTTTCTGGTCTTGGCTAACTAAATTCAAGAAAAGAGTTAACAGTATCAAGTTGCCGACTCCGTATCTCTGATTCTTGTTGACTATGATTCATGGCTAACCTAATTTTCTGCAATTTGTTTTTTCATAGTGATTAACCAAATTGTTTTTGCTGATTCATTAGTAATAATCCATGTCAAATTGTCAAATGCCATATGAAGCAGACTGACCCTCCTACCAAAAGTGGATCAACAAGATATACGGAATAGTAATTTTGTTAATAAAATCCAATATGATCTGGAACTAGTAATAGTTGGAATTTAGTTTAGATTTTGTGTTTTTTCTGGCTGTATGATTGAAGCAATAATTTGTTCAATATTTCAGTGTTACACTGCCCGCCAACTCAAATAGTTGCTCTATGATGATTATACATAATTGCTTCTTTTATGAGTTTACATTGGCCTTCTACAGATTTATGCATGCTGCATTTTGTAGTTTGTACTATTTAGTTAATGACATACTAGCATGTATATATTTGAGAAACCCTAACTGGTTTTTATAACTTCAGGTAACTGGTGAGACATGTATGTTGTATCAGTACGCGAGAAAGCCAAACTACTAGTTTTCTGGGTTGGACGCTCCATCTAGGGATACAGCATCGGCAATGAAATTTTGTTTCAGCATGAAGTGACACAGCACATAGCCACATAGTAAAGAGCCACATCCCATTTCACATGCTGGAGAAAATCAATCTTTTTTGGCAATCTGCTGCCTATAAGCCAGCAAAGACCTCAGATGTAATCAGTAAAGGTATCTTTCTCATGACAAGGTTTAGGCGGTATGATTGGATTAATATTATCTTTTTCTTGGCTTTTGGAATATATATTTAGGCTTACAGGATGTATTTAATCGTATTTCTGTTTATATCATGCTGGTTAGTTCTTGGTGAACTCTGTCAAATTTTGCTCATTGTTAGGCTATTCTTGTAGCATCTCTTGATGGTATCAACAGCTGACTGCTCTGTGGCTCCCTGGCATGCCAATTCCTAATTTCAATCAAATAGGCTTATAGAACTAAGTTAAATCATGATAGGATTAGATCCATTGTTTGAGAGAGTTAATTTTTCGCTTCGGGTTTACATCCTGCCTAGCTTATTTGTCCAAAAGTATTTTAGGATGTCCTTGAGAAATAGCAGCTTTCTAAAAGTAGTAACCATCATGTTTTCAGATAGCCGAATGTTTGCTCTTATTTTTCGTCTTCCTCAATCATAGGTGAACCAACATGTATATATCTGTGAAAAGATTCCTGCAATTAAACATATTCTCAGAAAAGTGTAGATAAATGCATTGCCATTTAGATTTATTGCACTACCTTCGTGTGAGAGAGAAGGCAGTGCAAGGGGCTCGTATGTGGAGTGTATATATCGAATATGCATGAAAAGCACTAAAATGTTCTTTTGTCAGTCGTGTTTCATATTTAAGTCGGATTGCTTTTCGCATTTGATATTCTTCTTCACTTTATACTTGGATTTTGATACTACCATATACCTTCTTACTAGCTAGTAAAGCTTTTAAACATGTTCCAACCATCCGTGACCATGAATGTAACTGACTCTTATCTTTGAGTAGAACGTCAGACTTCAAAGTGGTTTTAGCATCTTTTTATTCATGTAGGAGGCATGACAAAGACGGAAGCAGACGGTTTCAGACCCAAGTTTTGGGTATATAATCTTTGGTGCATACATGATTTGATTTTTTACTCCTATTTTGCCATAGATGTGTAAATTGTAGATACAGTGCATGTAATATGTCATTGTTATAGCATGTCTAAATCAATAAGCGTGCAAGCAAACATTGCATTTGATGGTGTTGTCAACTTAAGCAAACATCTCATTGAACAAGTGACCCTTAGTCTCATCTGTTTTCATGGCCCAAATTGAGGTTCAACTTCCTAATTCTTGTCTAATTTTCCTTTGTGCCGGTCAAGATTCAACTTCACTTGTTTTCTTTAAACTAAAATTAGCTTCAGTTAGGAAGAACACTTTGTTAATCTACTCTTTTAACCTTACTTAGTAAGGTGGCTTTAAGATAATATGCGCCACAACAAGTAGCCGTAGCCGCAAGAGTATTGATATCGCATGATGTCATAAGAAAGGTAAACAAGAAGAAATGAGGCTTGAATGTCGAACTGTGGAAGAATGAGCGAGCAACAATGGGCTACAAAGCATGTTGGAAGAATGAGCGAGCAACAAGAAGATATTGTTGTTTGAACTCATTGATCAAACAACAATATCAAGCATAATAGTGATAGAAAATATATCAAAATAATCGATTACAACCATTCAAAACATTCTTAGTGATGTCTACTCTAAATTTTTGTAGCACATTTATAGTAGTTGATATGTTCATGTTCCTTCTTAAATTCTATATTTCTTACATAGTATTATGGAAGTATCATATACATATAAATACAAAGTCGATAGATACAGGTGTAAAGTCTAAAATTATGTATCAATTCACTTTACTAGCCAATTTAGCTGATATATGGAATTTTAGTGCAATAAAATTAGAAAACATTTTTTGATTCAATCTAATTCCTTCACTTCAGAGAACACGGGATATTTTTTCGTGAAGGAGTAGGTTGACAAATGCCAATAATATGCCAAAGAAGAAGCCCAAAATCCGACCAATGCATTCTTTGTTTTGATTTTATTCTCTTGGCATCTTTAGCCAAAAATATACTAGTATTTATATTATGGACCATAGTACCATATTTATCAACCATTTATCACATGATATATTTTGTCACTTTATTCTTACTTTACAGCCCAAAGCCGCTGTTTTTAGGCTTTTAGCCCAACATAATGCTCCCACCTAATCAATTTCTAGTAATTCTCTCACATGCAGTGCTTTACTTTTAATTAATGTTGTCCTAATTAATCAAAAAAACAAATTAAAAGTGTTTTTAATGTAATTGTCCTTTCTTCTAGATCTAATCAAAAGCTCTTCTTTCTTCTAGATTATCAAACAAAGTCAGAACCATTGATGTTTCTTGCTTAGGTCAATTTGGCAACAACAACCTAACCATGCATCTTTACGTTTCCACATTTGCCCTTATTCTTTACACACACACATTTATATCCCACTATATATGATGCTCCCCTATAGTTTCCTCTTAAGTTCATTACTGTTACCTTCTCTATCAAACCAGCTTATTGCGAATATGGTGTCCAAGGTCAGGAGTTCCCTCATTCTGGTGTTTCTCTTGCTGTTCTTTGTACTTACGCATGGCGGCCGCCCAGCGCCTCGATCTTCGAGCCCCGATTTGAAACCAGAACCTCAAGTCACTCAGGTAAATAGTCACTTGTCATTAATTCCAGTTTGGGTTTAATTAAGTAGCCATTATATGTTAATTTTTGTCTTGTTTTTTGTTTTTAGCTTGATTAATTAATGGGTTATATGTCGATTTTTGGCGGTTTTTTGTTGGTTAAAGGGTGCTGATGAAATGGTGGAAGAGAGCTGTGGAGGATTGTCAGAGGAAGAATGCTTAATGAGAAGAACGCTGATAGCTCACACTGACTATATCTACACTCAAAAGGAAAATCCATGAATTGGAGATATACTATTTCTCTTAGCTGTGATACCTTGTGTATTTTTCGATTAGTGCCTATTTATATAAATTAATCAATTAAACCATTTTATGTACGTACTTTGAATAATCTAGTTATATGCCAATTTAATTATAGTACTACTCATAGTATTTATGATTGAGCTATAGTATCATTACAGTAGGATTTTACATGTAAAAATACTTGTACTAATGGGTTTATTAAATAAATTTATACACTTTGCCATCTCCCGAGCAATATTTACATAAAGCACATTGAGACTAATTTTATTTCTCAATGCTTCTCAAGTTTTTACACGTAGTAGTGTTCAATAAGGTCATGGGTTATTACTTGCACTTGAATCTCGATTATATTGCAATTAGTAATAATGCTAATTGCCAAACTAGTAGAATTAATTGGAGTAAATCTTGAGCACGCCAAATAGCTAGGCAGCATGACTCACTATTATTCAGTCATGAATTACATGCACAAGACAAGAAGCATAAAGAATTAAAGAAAAGAGAGAAACTCTTCTGTCTAGAAGCATCACCCTCCAATTTTGAGATTGAGAGTTTGATTCTTATTGGCCTAACTTGCGTTTTACTTGTAAAGAAACAAAAGCAGATATACATAGAATCAAGTATTTCTAATTGAATCGGGATTGATCTTCTCAATATTACTCAAACATTGAAATTATGTAGGTCAGGTGAGAACAAATTAAATAAGATTAAACTACACAACTTGATAGAAACATGTGAATTGTCTCCGAGGGACGATTAATCATTAGGCTAAGTCTGTTTGACAAATAAGAAAGACAAATACAAATGGGAGATTCTTTCATTTAGGAAAAATCCCCCATAAGCTCACTTGTCAACTTGCCAATAGGATAAAAATGCAATGCTAAACTTGATCCACAACCTTACCTCTATGTAAGTTGTAATAAACTAGTATTGATTTTGGCCAAAATAGGGGCCAACAAACAATAACATCATAACTACAACACAACATAAAGCAACAACCATATAAAATAGGACACTTTGATTGTTGAAGAAATAATGCTGTGGAAACTACAAGAGAGTAGTGAGTACTAATAATCATGTTAACTAAGGTAAGGGCATACAGCATTATGTTAGTTGCCCAGTAGGCAAATTTAAAGTCTAGGATTTTCATAATAGGGTAATTCTTCCACAGTCACCGCTAAAATTTTCCTCAAATAATAATGTCATATAACACGCCAAATTTTGTTCCATACATTGAGCGACCAGAAGCATTATACTATATATGTATGTACTCATAGTACAACCCATTTCTTGCCTTGACTTCGTTATTATTGCATACTTTTATTATGAAGCATCGAGCCCCTCTTCCTAGAGTTATTAATTTATCATTATTAAGTATTATATTAATACTATAATTTCACCAAAATCAAGTTATATAATGATCCTGTTCTTCATGCACCATTGCCGACCGAACAGGGATAATTAGTGGTTAAGCTTGATGATTAATTGATGAATACAGTAGTAAATTATTATAACCAGTACCAATTTCTATGTTCCTATAAAGTAATCCAAAATTATTATTACTTCATTTTCATATCTTCTCCTTTGCTCTTCAATTGTTTTCTTACTAGTAGTACATATCATATCAATCGTGTGGTACAACGAACTCCATGTGGGGGGATTTTATTCGTAATATTATGTACATTTCTCAAATATTTTATAAGATTTATCTTTGTCTATTCAATTTTTATTGAAAACACTAGTATAAACTAGTATTATTTTTTAGATATGTAACTTTATATCTTTGGGTTTCTCAATGTAATCTAAGTGACAATTAATACCGAACATACATAGTATCACGTCAAACCAATTTGTTTTCCTATATCTTACATGAGGCTTGAATTGGCATATGCATGAGATAGTACAAGGGGAATATGTACAAAACAAATTTAGTCTAAATAGACCATATTTTGACTATACATTGTCGTCATTTGATAAGAGCATAAATTATAACACACAAAATTTACATCATCAAGCCATACATACAACTTATGCTTATGCTCCAAACCATTTGCCCCCAAAATAATTCAAGGACAAAAAGTAACCCTATAATTAGTCCCTGTTGAACAAGTAAAAGTGGTGGCTCGATAATCATTGGGGTAACTAAAAGCATTAGGGCAGAGTTTCTTGAAGAAATTGGAGTAATTCGTTGGGCCACAATTACCCGAATAACAACAATACTTATCACTCTTAAAAACACTACATGGATCATTACACCCACCTTGGGCCCGAAGCACAGATGGGCAAAGCCCATTTACATCAGCCCGACAAATCGGCCCATTTTTGCACCCATTTGACATCGGCACAAAGCCCATTGGCACATTGAATCCATCCACAAGTGATATGTCAAAGATGTCCATTTTGCTGAATTGGTCCAACGCATACTCACCCAAGGTGTTTGGTGCACTTCCATGAGCTGTGCACTTGAGGAGCCCACCACAGTCGCCGGTTCGGCACCGGAGCCCGTTGGGCCCCGTGACCGTGCACCCAGTCCGGGCCCAAATGCGGGCCTCGGCCGTGCCCGGGGCGGGGGTGATGGTCCAAGTGCCGCCCGGGTTTAGCCGGGTTCCGCCACCGGGCACGGCCGCGGCCCATACCGTGTAGGGGCAGTTGTTTGTTATGTTGAAGGTTGTTGCTCTTGTGGAAAGGGAGGATGTAGAGATTACAAGGAGAGCAAAAATGAGTGTGTTTTTGAGGTGATTCATCTTTATTCTTTGGAAGTGTGTTTTAGAGGGGAAAAGAGAGAGGTTTTTATATGAAGGGAATGAAGATGGTTATCAATTTGTCATTGTTCATTGTTGGGTGCTTTAAAGATGAGATGACAAATGTTGATTTTGAAGGTATGTGATTGCGTGGCCATTACATAAATTAAAAACTTGTTGAAGTTGACAATTGACTTCATATTAGTAGTACACTAGTATTAATTAATGTGTATGAACTTTAGAGGTTTCAAGTTTCCTCTTTTAGAGAATTAAAAATCAACTCCGTTGATTTGCGGTAGCCGCCATGCATATAAGGGGAATTAGTCATTTTGCTTATATATTCATTTGACGGGTGGCGTGAGAAAAGAAAAAAAAGAGCTATATAAAAGTCAAAATAGTTGTTTGAAATTTAAGGTTTCATTTCCATTTATATTACTCTTCAATTGATACTTATTGGTTTTTGTTCAACTACTAATTAAACTTATCAATACACTAAGGAACGTTTTTTTTTTT
>BSSO01001139.1:0-25634 GCA_030267885.1 Mesembryanthemum crystallinum
CTCTACGAAGCATATAGAGTCAACCCAAGAATAATGTTGAGTCACCCTTACAAAACATACGGAGTCACCCATAAAAGTACACAAATTAGAAAAAACAAACATGGTAAAAGAAAAGAAAACTAAATAAACAGAAGGAACAAAAATAACTAAAACAAAGAAAAAAAAAGAAAGAAAAGAAACCAAAAAAAGAATTGAGAGAAAATGAACCCCAAATTACTAAAAATGAAACGCAAGTATACAAGGCCTTGAATGACCCCGGCACTTCAGATAGGAGAGGCTAATAGTAGCGCTTAACAAGCACTGGGCCAGCTGCAACAATTTAGAGGTTCAATTACGGAAAAAAAGAAAAGAAAAAACCCAAATCACTAAAAGCCCACAAGCAAGCCAGTATCAATTTCAAATGGGCTTCAGCTACTTGGTCCATAGGATGGACCAAGTCTATCCAAGACTTACTGAAAATTAAGTAAAAATAGGCAGTATAGAGAAAGATAGAGGCTATCAAAAAGTAAAATTGGAGGTAAGGAAGTTTCAATGGGGAAGTTAATATTGACTCATGTTTTTATATGGTGATGTAAAATGCTTGAAAATGAGGGTTAGAATTGGCAATTAATAATGTTAACACCAACTTCTCCAGAGTTGGCTTAATATATAGAGATAAACACCCTCTGATATCTTTTAATTTCTTAAGGTTATTATCCGTTCCAACCTAACATATACTTTAATTCATGTGTTCATTAGAATTATAAGTTTTAGAAGTTGTATTCAACTTTTCAAAATAATATATCTCAATGAAACTTCAGTATATCTTAGTTTTTTTACCTCATTAAGTTTTTCCTATACAACACCATTTGTACTGCATATGATATAAACTCTCATGTAAAACTGCTATTAGATGATGCTTTGACTGTAACATTTCATACAAAGTTTAAGCAATGTTTTACCTCTCCCTTGTAATGGTTTTATCTATCTTATTATATTCAAAGACATTAGAGCTTTGCATAGTATCCTTCCTCAATCCCTTTATCAATGCTTCCTTTTCTTTTTGATATTTCTACTATCCTGTGCTCATTCCTATTCTTCTACATTGAATCACATTCTCATGGCCCAAAAGATGAGGCCAATTCTTCATCCACCGAAAAGACTTTGATGACTAAAGGTATACTGGCCCATATACCAATGCACCATCCATAAATGTTTAACATTTTTATAAGGATTTTTTTTTGTAGTGAACCCCTTTTAAAATAGATTTTTTTTTTTTTGAAACCCCCTTACAAAAACAAAAGGTTATAGGGAACACACTTTAAGTTATTTTATGGCTAATTTAAATGAAATTTTTGACCATTTTGTCCTTAACCTTTAACCCCTCTTACTATTAAAGTTCATTGTGTTGTTTGACATGCTTACCCTCTATCATCTCATACGAAAGTGAACTTTGGTGACTCTTGCACTAATGGTAGCAACAATTGTACCTGTTATCAGGGATTGTCAATGGAGAACTCTTAGGTGCAGGTTCTCGGTTTCTTAGCAAAACCTCAATTTTTGTGTTAAAGCAACATCTATGAGTGATGACATTACATAGGCAGTGGACGTAGGACTCCAGGTCTGTTCTTTGTGGATAGTTTTTGAAATGATGGAATTGGAGAATGCTAAAACTTTTTACTGAATGCTGGAGTTTGCTGGAAAATGCTGGAGTTTGTTGGGATTGTTGATTTTTGTGACTCAAAAGTGTTGGAAATTTTTTATTGTTTGCTGGGAGTTGTTGGAGATTGTTGAAACTTTTTACTTATTGTTGGATTTTGCTGGAAGTTATTGTTGGTATTTGCTGGAGAATGTTGGGTTCCAACAAAAAATAAGACGAAAAGAATAGACCCTCCATAGGATCCGAGTGAAAGATGAAAACTCTGATAATTTGAGAACTCAGTATGGAGATAAGTATTCCATGGTGTATTTATACGTTCGTTGGTCATGGACACTCGCAGATTTTTGACACGATGTAATTGATGGTTGTTGAACATATATTCAGAGAAGACAATCAAGGTGCGGACTGCATGCCTGCTCTGAGACACGAGTTGAGGGAGAATTTATTATGAATCGGCTTCAATAACATTCTCAGTGTTGGTACGTTGGGAGTAAGTCTCGAGAGAAAGACCTACTCATGCTCTTTTTATATTATTTTTTACCTTTCTAAAAAATACAAGGAATTAAAATAAACTGATCCACCCTAAGAAAAAAGCAAATTGGACTGGTTGAATTAAATTTGATAGAACCCTAATTTTATTCCCAATTAAACTTAAAACCCTACACAAAATTGTTTGATGACAAAACTTCAAGAACACAAATTCGCTCAAGTGCCATTCACTCAACCTTGAAGCAGGTCAAAACAAGAATTAGAGGACTAACAGTGGCTCGACTCGATCTACAGCATATAGAAAGAAGACATTGAAGAGGGGTTTTACTTCTCTGTAAGAACAGAGGTTTTAGAGAGAGAGAGAAAGAGAAAGAGAGAGAAGATGGTTGCGAAGAAAGCGAGCAGGGCTTCGGAAGATGCTGAGGAGCTGACCCACGTCCCTTTGCAAGCCATTCTGTTGGCCGATAGCTTCGCCACCAAGTTCCGCCCCATCACCCTCGAACGCCCCAAGGTTTTTCCTTCTGTTTTCTTTAATGGATTGATAGTCAATTGAGGGCTGATTGGATTCTGTACATTGCCCATTGTCGAACGATTGCTTGAAACAACAGTAGAGAATCAATGAGGCTCATGCCCATTTCTTCCTTTTTCTTTGGGTTGGTGGGTTGAGGAGGTGTTTATAATTGTTTTTGTGGGCAATAGAGATTGTTTTACTTGTGTATGTCATTGTTTTTGATGGTATTGGTTTGATTAATGGGGTTATGTTTCCTTATGGTAGCTAACTTAGTGTGTGTTCACTTCACATGAAAGTACCTGAATTGAAGTGAATTGAACGGCTGGAATTGAACTGAACGACCTAAAATCAACTGTATGTATAGTAATATGTGAGAGAAATTGTGTATGGCGTGAACAGGACGACATGAATTGAAGACTTGAATGACCTGAACTAAACTAAACTAAATGGAATATAATGGCCTGAAATGGGAGTTGGAATGGTGAAATGATCACACACTTAGTTGGAATTCCTAGAGCAATGATAAATGTTTTATATTATCATCTATACATCAACACTAAACATTGATCATCCAATGGTGTTTCACATCCTTATAATCCCCCAATTTCTTGTGGTGGGTTTTGGATGTTGGCAGAATGAAGTGATGAATAATGTGGTTTTTGACAAGGAAATATGGAGATGTTGCCCTTTCCAAAGTAGCACAAATGCATACGAATTATGTGGTTCTGGATGTTGTTTGTGGCACTGATAATTCGAAAGGGCCCCAGAGCGCATCGTGCTGATGTGCCTAATTGTTTTAGCATTAAGCTTCTTTTTCATTAGGTGATATTTGAGTTTATATCAACACTAGACCTTGACCATTGATACACCCATTATTGCTAATCATAGTGATGGTTTTTGGTTATTATGTGACATGCTTGTGATGCACCTACGTCTCTACTCTGGCATTTGCTTGTGGTTTCCATGAAATAATTAAATTCATGATTTCTGTGGTAGAGTATTGACTACTGAGATGTTTGCACCTTGGCTTAACACCTTACTTTTAATCTTGCTGCTATGAAAGGCACTCTTACCTCTGGTTGGCGTTCCTATGATGGAGTACTCTTTGGCATGGCTTGAATCTGCGGGGGTAGAAGAAGTTTATGTATTTTGTTGTGCTCATTCAAAGCAAGTGATCAAATACTTGGAAAGTTCTCAATGGTTCAAGCATCCAAACATGTCAGTGACAACTATCGAGTCCCACAATTGCATCAGTGCTGGAGATGCCTTGCGCTTGATTTACGAACGGAACGTGGTATTTGTCTTTCTTCCTCTTGTGTCTATGTTCAATATCCTCATAACTTCTAGTCACATAATATGTGTCCCGTTAATTCAGCTGGAGAAGTTATCAATGTTGTCTGTCAATCTCTTGTCATGTTACACCTCAACTGGTCATGTTTTTGAAATTTGTGCTGACTTTTAGAAATGAAGGTTAACAAAGGAAATAGATTCTTTATATTTAGTTTTGTTGTCTGATATTCCGTCTTCCTGCTCCTTCTCTAATGTAATGATGCCGTTGGAGAAATCTCACTGTCACTCATGTAGGAATTGAGGAAGGTAAATAATTTGTTACAATAAACCCGTTCGTTGTTGTTCTGTAACTGTTCCCCTAGCTTGTATCCTGTGCTTTTTACCGCAATTGTGGTCTACTTTTTTTGCTTAATGATATCTGTCTGTCGAAGAAGAATATTGTATTTAAGTTTTAATATCTAGCTCTTGGTTTTCAATACATATAGTATGGCTGTCCTACGAATAATTAGACAATATCGAGAGCAGAATAATTGTCCACATTTAACTGACATATTGCTTTGCTTCTTCATCTGGATGTTTGATCCCTCACAATTAGTTTCTAGACACTGATAAGAGTGAGATAACTCCTTGTGGAGATTTAGGATTGTTAATCTTAGTGAGAGTTCGACTTATTTGCACAGATATGTTTAATGTGATGTGCACTTCATGTAAATACTGTACATTCTCACAGTGAGAACACTTTACAAATTCATATTCATTGATTCCTCGCAGATACATGGAGATTTTGTTCTCATTACTGGGGACACAGTGAGTAACATGTCACTTACAGAGGCACTTCAGGAGCACAAAGAGAGAAAGAAGAAAGATAGTAATGCTGTGATGACTATGGTCGTAAAAAAGTCAAAGCCGTCGGCACTTACTCACCAATCACGACTCGGCACTGATGAGCTATTTATGGCGATTGATCCAGATACAAAACAGCTATTATATTATGAGGATAAAGTAGACCTTGTCAGAGGAACTGTAACTCTTGACAAGTCCTTGCTGACTGATAGCTCCTCATTCTCATTGCACAATGACATGCAGGTATGTCATTAACTTCGATTTTACTTCCCTTTCTGTAAGTGGTATTTGATGTTGATGGCTCACTCTTCACACCATAACTTACATAAATCTTGGTTGAAGCCAAAACAAGAGGGCTTAGTTGACGATGCATTAGAATGCTTGTGAAAATTGTAACAAGTCACTTATTATTTAAGTAGTGATTATCAAGCAGGCATCTGTACGCATATTATCTCCCGGTGAAAATCATATTTGCTTCTGGGGCGCATGTATTGATCCCTGATGTACTGTTTGCACATGAATATTCTTTCAACTTCCCTGGGCATATTCTTAAAGATTTAAAAGTATAATTGTCAAGTGCCCAGTTTGTTCGTTTGGCTATTTTGAATCAAATTATTCCATGACGCTATTATTTTAAGCATAATAAGCTGATTATATATTCAAACAAACTCAGGCATACAAGATCTTCTTCCAGATTCATTTCAATTCCTTGATGTGGTTGCTTTAGTTTGTACTCGTTTATGTTTATGGTGTCAAATCACTCACCATGAGCATTTTAAACAATCTATCTCCATTTCATAAAAGCATTGTCTTAATCCAACAATTTCTGTTTTGCAGGATTGCTATATAGATATATGTGCTCCAGAAGTTCTTAGTCTTTTCACTGACAATTTTGATTATCAGCATCTCCGTCGTCACTTTGTGAAGGGACTACTTGTTGATGACGTATGTGCATGGCTTATTCTTATCTTATTGACATAGTTGACTATGGATCCAAGGATAGAGTCTCTGCTTGACTGTTTATTTTCTGATAGACACCTGCATGCTTTATTGCTTATTTTCTGATTGTGTTTCTGGGAGAGTATGGCAGAGGAAAGAGGTATCCAGGGTTAAGTATCGTGATTTAAACATCATATATCTCAATTATATATTGATTGAGGGATTTCATTAGAGATTCATCTCTTTAAGAGACTAAAGAAAACTTACATCATCTTTGCAGGGGCGGAAACTTTCTCTGCATGATGTATATGGTTTTTACTGATATCTTATGATTGAGCTCATTCAAATACTTGATAATTGATGGGGATAGATTATGCTTAAATGTTAACTTTTGGATAGATTCCTGCATGCTTTGTTGCTTTGTTTCTGAGTTTGTTTCTTGGAAACTATGGCAGAGGAAAGAGGTGTCCAGGGCAAAAAGCATCGTGATGTGAACGTCATATATCTCAAATATGATTCATTGAGTCATTTACAGAAACATCTTGGAGGTTCCTAGCTTAAGAGACTTGAGAAACTATGCCATCATCTATATCTAAGGCAGAGAAATTTCTCTGCAGTTGTGTTTTGGAGATATGCTGCTCCAATAAGATGAACTTACTGCGTCGCATGATGTTAATCATTAAATTACGCATTGTACAATATCCAAATAGTATTACCTGAAGACTTTTAAGTTCATCATCTGCTGGACTATCTTTAAATTTTAACTGGGTAACTTTCCTTGTGTCCAGTTGCTTCCTAAAAGTCTAAAGTAGGTTCTTTTGTACTTATAAATTATAATTAGCTTTGTTTAAAGTTCTACGTGAACATGTTTGGTGAAGGGGCCTAGTAAGACAGATCTTGAAATTTTACTTCATTCCATGTCTCCAGATTATGGGATACAAGATATATACTCATGAAATTCATTCAAATTATGCGGCTAAAGTTGAGAACTTTAGAAGCTATGATACCATCAGCAAAGATATAATTCAGAGATGGACATACCCCCTGGTACCAGATGTCCAGTCTTTCGGAAGTTCTGTGATGAAGCTTGGAAGACAAGGAATGTACAGAGCGTCAGGTGATGGCTAAAAAACTAATTAGTACACAGTAGCAAATTTTTAAGCAACTGATTTCTGTTAGTGTTNAAAAAAAAATCTTAGAAATCACAAGCTTTCAATGGGGAAGTTGGAATATGTGAAACTTTCTCTCTTGTTGCTATTGTTCTAAGTTCCCTTGTGATGTTTATTTATGAGTTTATTTTAACTTCTAAGAGCTAATGGAGCAGCTTCTCCATTTGCAAGGGCAAGGGTGAGGGTAAGGTTGCTTAAATTTAGTTTCTGATTCACACCTTACCATAGGCAGGTATGTTGCATACATAAAATGATGCTTCGATTTGTTTCATCTTTGAATTTATCTAGAATTCAATGACTCAAGTGGATGGATCATTATTTTTCATGCTTTCTCATCTTCAAAGAGGCTGAGCATTATCTTGATTAATTTTTTCTCAACGCTTGCTTAGTCACATTGCCCAACTTTCAATTTGCTCATACAAAGTACACACCTTTGTATTAGTTTGATGCCAATTAAGTGTTACTGCAAAAAATGGAAAAAATTGTTCCAACTCTATTTATGGTTGAAATTTAAGTGGCAGATATTATTTGATTCTATTGATGTAGAATTGACAATAGTATGTTGATTGTCTGAGTCTCTCCTTTCCTGGATGGATGAAAAGCGAGAATTATAATTGATTGTCCACTTGGTGGTTCTTGAGAGCAATATATTTTATGCAGCTAATCCGAGCTTATGGTTTATGATGATTTGACTTTATGTAGATTTTGACTCCTTTCTTTTGCTGTATCTTATGTTGCTTTTCACACTTTGGTGCTACAGATATAGGGCAATCTTATAGTGCAGAACTTGGTCCTTTTACCCTTATCGGCAAGGGCACTGCAGTTAGCAGCAACAGTAAAATATCAAATTCGGTTATTGGGGAAGGATGCAAGATTGGATCAAATGTTTCAATAGAAGGTTCATATATCTGGAATAATGTCACAGTTGAAGATGGCTGTAAATTAAGACATGCGATTGTATGTGATGGGGTGGTGATCAAGGCCGGAGCAGTGTTGGAACCTGGTGTCGTTGTGTCCTTTAAGGTACTAATCATACTTTTTGTCTGAGCATATTGTAATTCTTTTCTCTCTCATAAGCTATAGACTGGAGGTTCTACTTCCTCCAAGTGTCTTTTTTTATCTCTCAGTTTGATTTTGCAATTAGAAATAAAATTCAACACGGATTATCTGTGAACACTGAGTCCGGTGTTTTCTTTCTGAAACACTTTATTTTTTGATGCCTTTTCATTTGATTTGTGCTAAGTATGAAGCATGCATATAATTGTAGGCTGTCTTGTCACAGTTCAGCCTGTGATGTGGTTACTGTTTTTCTGTTTCAGGTTGTTATTGGGGAACAGTTTGTTGTTCCTGCTTATTCTAAAGTATCTTTGTATCAACAACCAACTGTTCAAGATAGTGATGAGGAGTTGGAATATGCAGACAACAGCAGTGGAATGGCAGATATTTCTTGTATGTACTATTGCTCTGATTTCATGGACTACTGTAGTCCCAATTTTACTAATTTTACTCCTGTCTTCTCTCTGGCTTTCATATTTAGTGTATTATTCTGTAAAATATAGTGAGCCTGTCTTCTGGTTAAATTTCAAATGTTATATTTGTTATATTTTTCACAGTTGAAGGCTAATCGTTAGCTTATTTCCTCAGAGTTGCACATTCATGCATGTAATCTTGTTAACTGGTGCTATTTTATTTTATTTTGTAACTAACTGGTGCTATTTTTTCCTGCAGCTATCAGTGCTTTAACAGGGATGTCTGATGGGGAGTTGGTATTAAAAGCAGCTCAGGATTCTGAGGTGATTGCTTTACATTCCAGATTGCAATTATCTATGTTTCTTTTATTATATGTGACGTTTCTGGTGTCTGAATAGTCATGCTTTCATGCCTCTATTGCACATAACTTCAGAAACTATAGTGGTAGACTGGTAGCAATGCCAAATGAAATCTGTGGTTCAGATAAATATGATTATATATGTTGGGAAAGTATTTATCTCTGAAATCCCAAGTTCCAACAACCAGCATCCAGTGGGGGGCGGGTCTTGCAACTTCGACTATATATATGTACTGCAGCTTCATCCCTGGCAAAAGGGGTTGCTTGCAGAATACCCGTGAAGATAGATATTTTATATTCAAATAAACAATAACTCTAGAATCGCAAGTTTCAAAAAAGAAAAAGGGAAAAATTGATGTACGGTGAACTGAGGTATTGGGTTATTTCACCTAGGTGACCTGAGGTTCACCTAATATATTTGAGGTGACCTGTCAAAAAATTATCAGTTAGGTGACCTCCGGTGCACTTCTGGTCATAGACTGATGTAGACTCCACTTTTCAAATATAATAACCAATTAATGACCATAACACCCTTGTACCTTAAAATCCTTTTACAAGTGATTTAATTTTGGGAAAAAGGACAAAAAAAAGGGGTACCCTCCTTTTTTGTTTGATATTTCCTTACCTTTTTATTTTATTTTTTATTTTTAAGCCTAGTAGTGTTCAAATTGCGTCAAAATCACACATATAAGTAGGGGTAAATAAGAGAATTTACAACTCCATGACCAGAAAATTGATTTTCATTAAACTTTAGAAAGCATGTCACCTCAAAAATTAGGTAAACCTCAAGTCACCTAGTAAAATAACACAATACCTCAAGTCACCAGACTAAAATTTTCCCCAAAACAAAGTTAAGAAAATCTCTTAGATATTGAACTACGGCTATCCCCTTGTATATTCTCATTTGATGTTCCCTAGTACATCTTGGAAATGGGAAATCATAATTTTACTCTTATATGTTTTCTTAATGTCCATCCTGACTCAGAAGCTTTCCACTATTTTAGTTGAAGTTGATTTCAACTTATAGATAAATTTATATCAGCGTGAATGAAAACTTCTCTTTCATCTACAAGGTTGGTGCTGGTGGTGCTGGTTACATCTGGTCGGCTTGTGAAGGAGGCCGAGAAGAAGAATGGAGGCATTCGATTGCACCCATTCCTGAAGACAAGCTCGCCGAGATCTTGCAAGCTGCAGATGGTGACTTAGATCAGTCTTATTTAGATGGTAGCATACTCCCTCCGTCAGGAGAATTAGTCGCACCAAGTAACGAATCTGAAGCTCATGATACTGAGGATGCAATGGATGACTACTTTGAGAAAGAGGTAATTAGTTTGCTGGACTTGACGCGGTTGGTCTGTGTAACTGTCTTACTAAAATTTATCTTTTTGCTGTTTCTCAAGGTTGAAGCAACTTTTCAAAGAGCTGTTCACGAAAATATCAAAGAAGACAATGTAATTTTGGAAGTGAACTCGTTACGGTAATTTTTTCTGGCTCTGCGTTGCCTTCGGTTATCTCTATTGATTTTCACCTCAAGTTATGTTCTCCAAAACTTTAAGCTCTTTGGGCGTTGCATTTTGTGGCTTGTGCAATTATTTACTAAACATTAGTAATTCATGCTTTTGTTGACTCTAGGGCCAAGTTCATGGAAAATGTTGGGCATTGATATATTCTTTGTTTGCAGGTTGTCTTACAATATGACTGCTGCAGATTGTAGTGGTGCATTATTCTATTCAATGATGAAATTGGCTGTAGAAACACCACATAGCTCCAATAGTGAGTTTTCCACGCCTGATTGCTTGCGTCTTTGCCTCTTTGGGCTCTTTTGGGTTGAATATTTTGGCTTGTCTTGCTGCACTTTTTGAAACATCGCGACAGGCATTTTTTCTTTACCACTGGCTAAGTAAATAAACATACACTGCCATAAGAAGCCAATTTTCCTGCTATGTGAATATCTTATGGTTTGTTTTTTGTTGCTGGCAACATCTTTTCTGTTTGTAAATGTTTTAGAAATGTCGTAGCACAATTTGTCACTGAACTCAAGCTTGCTTCCTTGATTATTTCTAATTTTTACTAGAGTTGTGGGTTCAGAGGTTGTTACTCTTTTATTGCATCTCTTCCACCAATCTATTAATTAGGGGTGGAAAAAATTACACTTGTACCGTTGTATGAGACTCAACATGCTCCCAAGGTTTTATAAAAAGAGGTTTTTGCAGTATTAGGTTGGATCTTGGGTAGATGAGTATTATGCCATGAAAGCTTGGTTCAAGCATACACGTATTTTCAGCTCTGTTCTAGCCCTAGCCTTACTGTTTATCAGACTACAAGCATATGGAGTTACATACTCACTACATAAGTTATTCAGGCAGTGGCTGTGTGTTTTTCAGATGAGCTTCAAAGGAATGTTGCGAATGTGGTGAAAACTTGGCAAAAGCTTTTAAAGTACTACCTGCCATCTGTAGATGAGGAGGTAAATTGATTTCTTCTTACAATTACTGCTCCTTATCACTTATTACCCTTTCCTTGCTTTCCCTTTTCAAAATCTACATCTACATTCGTTTCTGCATTTTGTGGTAGAATTGCACTTATCCTTAGAGCCACTAGAGGTTTTCCTGGTCGTGAACTTTGAGGCCCATGGCATTAGTGGGGCAAAGCCCAGATACCCATGTAATCTAGAAAAAAGAAGTGCAGTTATCCTTGATTTTCACACATACCGTGATTTATTGAACTCTAAGAGACTTCTAGTACTTTAATGAACGCCTTACTGCTATCACCGAGTATATGGATTGGGGAGATATGTTGACAACTTGTGCTTCTTTGACCTTTCATCAACAGACGTAGTTTCATTTTCATAATATTTTGATTGATTATACAGGGCAAGTGATTGATTCAGTTGCTTTCACCTTAAATATACTTGAACATGAAGATAAACGACTGCTATTATTTTTTTAAAATGTTTCAGTATGTCAGTCCACAAGTAAAGTGATCCATCCATATTTAGTTACCAGCCAGTTGTTTTCCAACATCAACATCCCACCTTTCAACCAGCAAGAAAAAAAGAAAGAAAAAAGAGAGAGAATTGAGAACAAGAGAGAGGCAAAAAGGAAAAGAGTTGGCAGTAGTGATACTAAAGGAAGGATGCAATAATGCTACATCTGCATCTTGGAATTCTTATTTCATGTCCTTGACATTTAAGCAGTTTCTCTTCTAACTGGTTTTGATATCCTATGCTTTCTAGCTCATGGTGCACAACTTTGTTCTTGTATGCCTTTGATTAAGGTGATGTTGTATTCAACTATTCGTGATGTTTGCATCACTTATTTATTGATTTCCCTGATTTTTATGGTAGGTGAAGCCATCTGAATTGATAGTGGAGATTTACATCTTAGTTAATGCCTTCAAATTTATTTCCTTCTATTTTTTTTTAATCGCAGATTGAAGTGATACTGAAGTTTGAAGAAATGTGCCTTGAGTCTGCAAAGGAATTTGCTTCTATATTTTCTCAGGTATGCCAGATAGACTGTGAACTGCAATCGTATGTGACTCGGTAACTATCTATTTACTGAAAAAGCTGGAGATCATGCTAGTATGTGTTTTTGCATTATTTGAGTTGTTCATTGATATATCATGCATTCAGAGCTGAATATTCCCTCCTGAGAAATTTGCATGTTTTATAAAGTTCACCAGAGTTCTCTTATATGCGAAGATGGCTGCAAGTTAAACATGTAAACTTAGTTATTGAAGGATTTGTAAAAAAAAAAAAAGGGTAATTGTGATGTATGTTTTACGTTTTGAGATGTTAACCTATCCTTATATACATCTTAATGATATTGTTTTGCAGATCTTACACCTTTTATACTCACTAGATGTTATCCAAGAAGAGGCTATTCTAGCTTGGGAATCTGAAAAAGCTGGGGCAGATGAAGCAGATAGAGTGTTTGTGAAACAGTCCGAGAAATTTATTGAAGTAAGAACGTTTCCATGCATAGCATAGAACTTAGAATTGTATGCCACTTTTAGTACTACTTATTAGCTATATCTAAACTATTTTGTTTGTAGTGTATTGCATCTTTATTCTTGAATGACATATTTTCCATTTTGGTGCAGTGGCTAAAAAATGCATCAGAGGAGGAATCAGATGAAGAGGAATAGGTCCCATTAGATTGTCAATAGAGTTGTGTTTTATGTGGATTCACGCGTCACCATGTCGCGACTCGCGAGTATGAATGCTCATGTTTTTGCCTGATGCTCATCGATCTCTAACTGATACTATTCAAGTGAACTATGACCTTCAAACTGGTTAATTCAATGCTACTACAAGCACGGCTGAACCTGCGAGAAGATACAGAAGCAGAATGCAGAGATTTCTGCAGATCCGGATCTAACTTAGAGTTGGATTGTGTTTGATATTCTTGAATGATACTACCAGTTATAATTGAACATGGGCAATGTGATGACAACAATGTATTTGTGATCCTGTCATATCAGAAAAGCTTTGAAGTAGGTTGTTCTGATTACCTAATGTAAACTTTTTTTCTTCATGAATTATAAATAGAATCCAGTTATAAGATAGTCTGGATTGAGTTTCCCTTGAAAATAAAAGTTGGCTAATTCTTCAGCCCATGACCCTCCAGCATTGCAAGTAGTCCTGGTAAATATTGCCATGACTAGTATCGAATCCGAAACCGAACCGAAAACAGAGACATTATTACTCGAAAATTGATCCAACCTTTACTGAACCCAATCCGGTCAACCTCACGAGGTCTATATTTGCAGGTCGTCAGAATCCTTGTACTCCTAGAAGCTTGCTCAGAATTTTTGATACGCCAGATGCTAATGACTGGTATTAAACTGAAGATCAGGCATCTCATTCACTCATTAGATGGAAGTCAAACTTGTGTTATTGGATACTTGATTATGCAATATGCAAAGCCATGGGCAACCGAGAGATTAACCCGCCACAAAATTGGGTGAAGATTTCAAGTTTAAGATTACAATAGGTACATTAATTCTTGGAGACTCGAAAACTGGTACATTAATGGCCTGCTAATAGAATCCAGAGGATTCAGAAACAAACTCTTAGTAAGACAGCATACTTCAGTCGACCCAAGTAAAATGGAATGGCTACAACCAAGATGAAATGTGGATTGTCAGGCTCAGACACACATTTCTGAATGAGAAACCAGAATTCCATCAGTATCGGCATAGATCCATTCACCACTGCAGATTCTGGTACCAGCAAAAGTTACAGGTACATTCTTCTCCCCCATCCCCTTCTTGTTAGCTTTCATAGGATGAGAAGCCAAAGCCCTAACCCCGATGTCACAGCCATTGATCTCATCGACATCCCTTATGCAACCATTGACAACTATTCCTGCCCAACCATTATTCTGAGCTTGCTGTACAGGATTGCCTCCCAGTATAGCACATCGTAAGCTCCCTCCACCGTCAACAACAAGGACCCTCCCATGTCCTTTCTCCTCCAGAAACTCGCGGACCAGAACGTTGTCTTCAAATACCTTGAGGGTCACTACTGGTCCAGAGAAGACTTGACGTCGACCATATATCTGAAAGATTGGTTGGAGAGCCCGTAGTTCACCACTCTGAATCAGCTGTGGGTTAGCATCACAAACTTCTGCAGTTGCTACCAAAGCCATGTTATTTTAGGGCCTGCAATGAAAAGGATACAAGTATGAGATCATATTTAGAAACAAGCAATGCACAATTTGTTCATGTGCAAGGATCTCTTGCTACATGACTCATGAGGCCAGTACCTAGGGGTAAGAGGGGGGGGGGGGGGGAGGTTTATATGTACGCAGCCTTACCCTTACAATTACAAAGGGGTTTTTTCCCATTAGATGGTCCAATTCCATAAAGTACAAGCTTTAATCATATTCCATATTATCACAAACTCGCCTTGAATCAGAGATACTCATTGCTAGAACATGCATGTTTTATCATACTGACAAGGTGAATCATCAGACCTTTGATGACAACTCCCACATACTTTCTCATCGAGAGCAAAGATACCTGAATGCCAGATGTTGCTGCCCTCAAAAGGTAAGCAAGTCAAAGGTGTGATTTTGAAAGATGTTTGCTTGGATTCTTGATATCACAATAGAGTAATCTTCTCACATGCATGAATTACCCTCCATCAAAACCAGACAAACAAAGAAGAAAGGAGGAACAGAGTAGGTTCGGGGAAAAAAACATGTGTGAAATCTGAATGTGCAACTTCTATGCATGAAACTTGTGGATCACAAAGCTTCAATTGTCTGTTTGTTAAAAAAGATTGATAGGAAGCCAATTCTGAGCCATTCATCCAGGAATCAGTGAATGTACTTTTCAAGTAAAACCATTGTGGCTCTGGGTGAGGTAATGCTAAGAATCAAACATTTGCCTATTAATCCGTATCTCGTCATTACCAAAAAGCTTGAGGATGTGGTCGTAGTCACGTGAAAGGGATTATGATTTGGACACAAGGGGCAGCAAATTAGAAATGCAGTATTAAAAGCTATATCGAATCAAAGCATAGATCATATGCACAGGTCAAATTGACAACAAACCCAACATTGCCAAAAACTAAGAACCGCCAAGAGAATACACCTACAAGACTTTTTATACCCTAGTATCACCAAAATCTAGTTATGTTACACAGACTCGGCCACATTCATCTGAAACAGGTACATCAAACACGTCAAAGTACTTGACCTGGCCATTTTCCAAGTAGTTCCCATCATAATGGTCTAGATTGAAGGTCATTACCCATGTCCAAGTGTCGAGTATCTTACACGGGTAGTTGAACTAGAATAACAAGTCTATGAAACATAGAAATGTGGTCAATGATCCAATACTGTTATGACCCTAAATGACTAATCCATCAACAAACACTTGAAGGTTGATTGAGCAAAATTACAACTACAACTAGTAAAATACATTACCAAGAAAACAAAAAAATAGAAGATCCATGCCCATCTAACATAAAAAGGAAATGAAAATCACACATTACAAAATACGATTCATAATTCCCAAAATCATTGAACTCAAAACAGACATGAAATTGAGATAGAACATCATGACAGAGGAATTTACCATCAAAAGAGAAAAAATGATATGATCGGATACCCACAATTTCTTTGCAAACAACATAAAAAGGGCAACTTTAGGGGATGAAGATAATCTAAAAGAAAGCAAAATTTACCTCCCAAGTGATAGCCCAAAACTTAAACTTTCCAGCTGAAATCAGAGAGAGAGAGAGAGAGAGAGAGAGAGAGAGAGAGAGAGAGAGAGGAGTGAGATGAGTGGGGAAGGGAGTGAGTGCCAAATGTGATGTTATGTTAATGTTATGCTTTATGTTGTCGTTAACCATATCAATCTAGGAGTCAGAGATAGAGAGAGAATCTTCCATTTCTATCTTTATTTTTTCATTTTTTAAGGAAAACTCTTCAGTGTCGGCTGTATCTATTCTACACCACAGCTAATTATTTTGTCCCTCAACTTGTTAATTTTTAATCTCTATGTTTTAATATAAATAAAATACTACTCTAATCATGTTGTTAATTAATTCAGAGGATAAACATAAAAAAAAAAAAAATACAGGTGAAAATAAAGAACTTACATTTTATATGTTGGTTTGGTTATATGTCCCTTTCAAAGGAAACACTTTGAAATGACTGAATTATAATGAATTAAATGGAAATGCTTTAATAGAAAATACGTAAGAGAAAAAATAATTTACAGCTCAACTGAATGTAGATTTGGTAACTCAAAATGAACACACCCTTAATGGTATATATATATAGAGACACAAGTTGAGAACATACGTATAAATAAAGCATATACTGTTACTAGTTACATAAGATGTTATTGGATCACTTATAAATAAATTACCGTTTGTATATTTGACAATGGATTTCAGGTCTTCTACTAGTGCATCTACACAAATTATAACTGAGATAGTAGATTGGGAGGTGTCTTTCAAGCTATATGTTCTCTTCATGTTATTTTTGTTGATATTCATTGTTTTTTTTTTTTTTTTTTTTGAGATGGTTGATATTCATTGTTGATTGTTGATTTTTGTTGAATTTTAGTTGATTTGTTAGATTTGTCAAAGAGCGACTTTGTTGATTTTTACTGATTCTACTTCTTTTTGTTAATTTTTGCTGAAGTTAATAAAAATCAACAAAAATAAATTAAGGAGAAAAAAGCTTTAGTCACGCTCAAGCCAACAAGATAAACTTGCAAACAGGCTCAGCAAAGAGGCCTAGTGAGAATTGTGGAATTCAACTCCACAACCAACTCAACTACCCCTTTCAAGGCTTTAGTCTTTTACACTTGTGTAGGGGATTTCCTTTTTCTTTTTGAGGGGTAGCAACGGATAAACAATAGTGGACAAAGGACCCATATCTTTATACTCCTATGGTTCTATTTAATTTTAGTTTGGTGACAAGGTAAGCGTATCTTTATCTATCTTGTTGCATTGTTAGCCCCTTAAATCTGTTGTGCACGTTAACATCATAACAACTTTCATCAAGCTATTAATATTAAGGTTGTGTTTTCGTCACCTGGAAATAAAAAACTGAATTGAACTTATTTAACTGAAATGAATTATACTGAACTAAACTTATTTGATTTTATCAATTTGATAGTTAGTCTTTTATAACTTGTCGAAACATATTTAATATTGGACTCATTTAAAAATATTTATCGAAATCTTTCCAATAACACACAAATTATTGTTAAATTATATTTGAATAAAAGTTCTTTAAGTGATACGTTCATTCACCTCCATTTACTTGTAAACTTTAACTTTGACAAACTCTCTGTGTTTGTCTTTCAAATTAATCATGTTTGAAAATTGGTCTACATTGATAAAACTAATACAACTATTTATTAGAATGAAACACTATCCCCATTTATAAAAAGACAATACATTTTTGGCACAAATCTAAAACTTGTTCATAAGAACCAAACTTGACAATCACAAAGACAATTCAATCCTAGAAACCAGAATACCATCAGTATCAGCATAAAGCCACTCACCATCACAAATCCTAGTCCCACCAATATTAACCGGAACATTCTTCTCCCCATGTCCTTTCTTCCTAGCCTTCATAGGATGAGACCCCAATGCTCGAACCCCGATATCACACCCATTGATCTCATCCACGTCTCGAATGCACCCATTCACAACAATCCCAGCCCACCCATTGTTCTGAGCCTGTTGCACCGGGTTGCCTCCCAGTATCGCGCATCTCAAGCTCGCTCCACCATCAACCACAAGAACGCTCCCGTTGCCCTTCTTCTCCAGGAACTCGCGGATCAGGTAGTTGTCCTCGTATACCTTCACTGTCACTACTGGTCCTGAGAAGTTCTGGCGTCTACCATATATCTGAAACATTGGCTGCAGTGCTCGTAAGTCACCACTCTCAATCAGTGTTGTGTTTCCATCACAGATTTCAGCTGTTGTCACCAATGCCATGTTGCTGATGACTTAAACCAAAACCCTGAAAAAGAAAGGAATTACATTCAATTCATTATCAAATCTTTTTTTGATACTCCATTTACTGTTGATTTTTGCTGAACTACATTGTTATACAAAAATAACATGAGAATAGAGCCGGATTCGATCAAGCTTGCAAGCTGTTGAAAGAAAACTGAGGTTCCAATATGATCAGACATCAGAAAAGGATAGCCATATATCTCATTCGCGTATAGAAATAGGATAATCAGTTAGCAAGATCAATTTATCAAAAACCCAAAACATGGAACTAGAAATTAGAATACCTCCCAGCTTCAAGCCCTAGCCTTTCAACTTCCTTGCTGAATTGAAAGTGTGTGAGACAGAGAGATGAGCAACAGACAGTAGTAAGTAGTGATCTTTATAGTGTAGTTAATCAAATATTGAGCCAGAATCTCAGTCCTTTAGTTAAAGTCAATCTAGTGCTTCCCACCATAGAACTGAACATGGGTTCAAAAAAGGCGGCCACCAAATCTATATAAATATCCTTCAATAATCTGGGCAAGAGATTGTGAAGCTTTATTAGGTGTAAAGTACGTCGTTATTAGTGTAAAAACCACTACGTTAACATAGTAAAGCTCCAGATCAGTTGTTGTAACTTGTATGTCATCTTTTCTGCATTATTTTACCGTTGTCGTTGCTACAAATTGGGAACTTCACCAAATAGACGTTAACAGTTACACATCAGATATTCATTATATGATGCAGATCGGCAAACCAATAATTTCCTTTCACACCCAAATTACAATTCCTAGCAAATTCAGGCAAAATTTATGACACCAGCAAACTCAAGTAGACATCGCAGCTCTTCAACTAATACACAAGAAAATTATGAAACAAACTCGCTAAGGTGATAGCACAATAAATGTTTAGCTCTGGATCGAGATGCTTGCTTAATGGGGGGAGTAATCCGTCTAAAGCTTGTGAATCGTTTTCATGTCAATGACTTCGTTTAGGGTGCCTTTCTCAACATGATCCCACCATTTGTACAGGAAGTTGTCTACCACCAGCCTGAACCAAGGAGACAACTTGATACCCTCCTCACCCGCATCAGCTTTTCGACAAATCTCCTTGAGCTCATCCCGGGTGACGTACTTTACGTCGTTAACTTCATCAGGGTTCGGGTTCATTGAGACGTCTCTTACAATGAACAGCAGGTAATCAACTGCAACATGGTACAAAGCAATGTTGGGATGAGAACATGTCCAAAAGTTTACAGTTTGTGTGTGCATGTTGACACTTGACCAATAACAAAAGGTCCACCCTGAATTTTAAGAAGCACAAAGTATGTCTTAAAGGGAGAAAGTCTTCATCTTCCCTAACTACTATGGCAGGATCAATAAGGTAAAATGGGTAGGGCAGCCCAAAAAGAAATGTACACGTACCCTTTACTACAAGTTTTACTCATTAAGGTGCACCCTTGGGTGTCTAGCCCCAAATGGGGCACCTAACTATATTCCGATCAACAATATTTAGAGTACTTTAAAGTATACTACTCCCCAAAACACTAAAGGTAACTACTTTTGTTCGCAGCTATAGTTCCACTTTGGTAGGGCTTCAAAAATACTAATTTCTCCTTGATTAAGCAAATATCAAAAGGGTTTAGATCTGGAAATATCCCACGAATAAAATTATGGAGTAATATCTCTAGATGCACTGGTCACTACCAGCCACCACATGCCAGCATGTGCAGCTCCTTGAAAAGGTAGGATGAGTATGCACGGTGAACTATTAACCTAATAGGTTCTACGAATTGAAAATTATAATTGTGGTCTCAGTGACACTTCAACCACTAAATGTACTTTTCTTCAAACCACTTTCTGCCAAATTAGAGATTGTTTCGGCCACAAAGAACTATGAAAATATGAGCAATTAAAAGTCGGGGAGAATGGGGAGGGAGTTGAAAGGAATTACGTTCATGCTCTCCCCATTTTCCATCGGATGGTGCCTTGTAAAGCATACGTCCAAGCGGAGTAAATTGATCAACCGGCACATCTTCAGCTGGGATACCCAGCTCATCCAGAAGCTTCCTCTGTGCTGCATTTCTCACACCTAAAATCAGAACAAACTTGATTAGGTCCAAGCAGAAGGAAATAGAAAAATTAATAAATGTGTGTTGGGGAAAAATTCAAGTACCAAGAACATCCTCAGGAATCAGCTCTGATTCGCGATACAGGGGATGGCTGCAGCAGGTATTGGTCCACACCAAAGGGAAAGTTACCTTTGTAGCAGAGCGTTGCTGTACAGAGAATGGGTAAACCATGAAAAAATGGTCAAAAAACAGCACTACATCACACAAAGCCTTATCAACTAAGGAAACAGAATCCCCAAATACATCTATTCTCTCAATGTGTCCGTGACAATCAAAGGGGGCACCGCATTCAATACCCACATGATAATATGATATAGCATGTAAGAGAATTTGCATTAGATCCATCTAGATATAAGGTGCATACACAAAGACGTATAATGAAGAATCTATCGATTTTATCAAGTATTCTAGTGATAGACAAGAGTCATCTAGGTCAATCAAACATGCTACTGTTGTTCATTGCCACCGCATGCAATTTTACCCAAAAAAATACAACGAGGTTTTACAACAGGAAGGACATTTCTGGACTTCATTTCCAGCACAGTAAGTTATAAAGTATCCCTTGCAAGCAATGAAGTATAACAGACAGAAAAATGGTGTCTTTTTTGTTAATGATAATGTTAATAAAGCAATAGATAAATGCATTTGTTTATTTCCTTTTTGATCAAGGCTTCCACATAACAGTAAATTTCAACTTCAAATACGATATAGAGGGCACACCTGAAGCAGCATTTCATATTTTGAATTAAACAGAAACACACTGAAGGCTCTGTGAAGTGCCTTTCCCGTGTCAATGTTCTCCATCAAGTGACCTGTAAAGTGCAGAGAAACTTAAAGAATAAGCAAACATACTGAAACAAAGGTAAACAAAATATTAGGAATGCAACTGTGGTTAAGAGACTCAATAGCAGAATCGCATATGTCCACCAGGGAAATCTAAATATCTAATCAGAGGCCTAAATTTTGGACAAAGCAGTAAAAGAGGTACATGCATTGAAAGGGTAATTTAACTCAATCTTCCATTCTCCAAGTTTGACAAACTGGAAGTCTATAGATTACAACTTTACAAGGGCTAAAAATGATGTGGGACTATCTTTCGGCTATCTAAAGCTGAAACTGATATTCAGTGTACAATTTCATTTATCCCTAAATAAGCTAGGATATGGAATTTCACCAACATAGCTTATGATTGGATATTCCAGTGCACAAAAGCAATACTACAAGATTCTTCAAGGTATATCATATAATTCAGGAACATGGACTCAACAGAATAGCAATGACATATTGGCAAATACAAATGGTGTAGTAAATAAGATTGCATCTTATGACTCGCAAGTGTAGTCTAATAACATTTTCAGAACTAGCTAATCCGGAAGAGACCAACTTGATGTCACATTCTTATGAGATTTAGAAGATTAGGAAGGATAATCATCTCAGACCAACAGTAAGGTGAGCTACATGTAAGACAGACGGAATGATGACACAAAGGATGATTTACAGCACATAGCATAGCCACATCGAGTATAATTTGTGCATATGAACCCCCAATTAACACAACAATTGACATCTAAATGAAAAACACTGCAAATATTCAGCAACTAAGGAAACACGTATTTAACCCAAAGCCAAGGACTGTATAGATTGTTGAATGATAGCAAATAACAATTGGTCAAAAAGCACATCAGGCTATAATTGCAGGACGATTTCTAAAGCCATATAAACCTGATGGGAATACGCCAAGGAAAGGATGATTCAGTTTGTATCAATAGACATTATCCAGACACTACCAAGTTTTGTGGAAGAACTCACAGTTGTATTTGGTATCATGACCGACGACGTTATCACTCTCATCCACCAAGATACATCTGCAAAATAGTCATAACTAGCTATTAGGATTTACATGTCATAGAGCTTTTATAGCTATCTTACATGCAATACAAATCCTTGAGAGAAACCAATTCAACATTTAAGGAACACTAAGAGGCATGTATGTGACTTTTAGATCCTCATCAGCTCGCTTCAGAAACTAGTAGTATATCAAATATGAGTGAAGAAGTTGATGGGCTATATCGTGAAGATAAGCCAGTGAGATTAAATGAAGTTAATCATCTCCAGTGAAATTAGATTATGTCAATCATCTATTCATCTGTCGAATCAAGCACTTCTATAGATGCCACTTATATCGTATTTAGAAAATTCCCGCAAACAATGTGTAATATAAAGGTCAGCAGGAAGAATTAGTAAGGCCAACTTTTTTTTAACGGGTGCTAAAAGGTGCAAAGGTTACAAATGCATCGAATCGATTGATGCTAGTCAAACAATGGGGGCAAAAATAGAGAATGAGAAAGAAGAGTAACCACAAGCAAGGTGTGTATTGCACCATAACAGATGTGTCTAAGTAAAAATTTCACCATAAATAAAGACAACAAAGTACAAAACCTTGACAATTAGCATGACAGTGCACTCATGAGGCACTCAAAGGCAAGACGAAATAGTCAAATTGTCCTTTAGAACATACTGAGACCCATAAAACTGAGATCAACACAATTATATTCACATGATCCATAAAATTCACATATGTAAGACATAAGCAACAGCAAACTTGTGTTTACAGATCACATTAAATTTAAGTGTCCTTGAAGGACCGCTCTTTAGGGGCAAAAAATGAGATGTGTTAACCCAAAAATATCAGCAAGTGCCATACAATAAATTTCTTAAATCAAATGCCATTAATAAAAGTATAATCTTTCACACCAGCAACAAAGCAGTTTAATTAATTCTTCAGCTTACAGTTAGAACCGTCAAGATTGTAACATTTGCCTACCATCACAAGCTATAGTAACCATCACTAAAAAAAACCAAATTTGAACCACCCAGAAAAACAATGACCATAAGAAATTTCACACAAAGATCAAAGGCTAGAACAACCCAGATCAACATTGACAATGAATTTGAACAAATATTCCAGAAACAACACAAAAAAGCTACAAACTTTCACGCAACCACCAATCAATCAATTCAGTCAATTAAAACAAAGTAAGCAAAACCCACAAAAACGCAAGCTTTATCAACACATATAAATCCAACCCATCATCAATTCGACATTGAAACAACATGGGCAAAACTCAAAATGAAGCAAAAACACTCACTCATCTTCAAACATGAGGCGCCTCTGGACAGCATCCATAGTGGCATCAACAGGCTCGCCACCCATCTTAGTGGTTGCGTAGGATCGGGAAGAAGCAAGGAGAGAGAAAGATGAAGAAAAAGAAGAAGAAAAAGGGAGAGATTTATGATTGGAAGAGAGAGAAGAAGAAGAACAAGATTTGAGGAGGAGAGAGAAAGGTGAAAGGGGTATGAATTTATAGGGAGTGGTGGCGAAAATTCTGAGACCAGATGCCACCACCACTACTGGCATTAGCGAGGATGACATTTTTATTTTTGGCTACAGTCAAATTTTGGATTTTGATTAATGGATTACAAATACAATTTCATGTAGTAGGGGTATTTGAGTCTGCCATGCCCAAATCTTTGTTCTTCTCCCCTTTCGCACCTTTTGTCTCGACTGCTTCTGTAAATAGGAGTATAGCTTGGTATAAACCTTTTCTTTTGTTTCCGTTGGAGTTTCAGCATCCCTCAGTCACCTCCCTTTATGGTCGGGTTCATTTCGGCTGAAATGTGCTAAATGTCTTGAACATGTGTCGGGTGTGTTCATATTAGTGTTTCAGTTCAACTGTGTAACTACTTTTTCTCGCATATTACTATTTATTTGGTTCGGTTCGGTTTAGCTTAGCATGTTTCAATTGAAATGAACACATACCTCTAGTAAATCTAGTGTATTATTGAACGGTGAAACTAGATGGCATGTGAGAAGAAAATTGTTTTACTGTGTTGATTCCATCGTTCCCATTGTACATTCAGTTCAATTCAGTTATATGATCTAATTTTTCATAAACGAGTACTATTTATTCAGATTTTATTCAATAAAAATATCTTGAACTCTTTATTGAGCACATCATATTCATTATTATCAAGCCTTCCCTTGAGCATTAACTAAGATTATGTTTTCCTCAACTTATTTTTGTTGATTTCAGCAAAAAATCAAAAAAAAAAATGTGAAATTAGTAAAAATCAACAAATATAACCGACATTTCTCCAACAAAAATCAACAATCAACAATAAATATTAGTATGAAGAGAACAAAGCCTAAGGCTCTAGATTCTACTATCAAAGAATGTATACCTATCTCCCTTATTTTTTTGTGAATGTCTTGTTCATCTCACCGTTTCTGATATCACAATCAATTTAGTCATATGTTCAATTTACATTATTATTATTATTGTTGTTGTTGTTGTTGTTGTTATTGAATTTACATAATATATTATAAAAAAAAAAATTAACAATTCTAACAAACACATGCAAATTACAACTCTAATACCCAAAATTGTAGATGTAATCAACATGCCTTAAGGCTATGTACTCTTCATGTTATTTTTGTTGATAATTATTATTGATTGTTGATTTTTGTTGATTCGATTTATGCGACTGAGAACAACTTTGCTAATTTTTATTGATTTTTACTTTTTTTTTTTTATTATTGAATCTATTGATTTTTGTTGATTTTTACTAAAGTCTAATATATGTAGTTCAAGACATGTTAATTTCCCAATCAAATCCTTTGTAACAAAAATTTAATCTTTGATTATAACGTCATGTTTTCAAGAACGAGAAAGATTATGGAGTAAGATATTTTTAATTAGGATCGTTATGCAGTGCTGTCAATATGTTATTGGATTTTCCCAACCTCCCATTTAATTAAGATGGCTAAAAATGAAAGAAACACAGATTATAGTATAATAGTACGATCTCAATAATTAAGAAACGAAAAACGACAAATTAAAGTCGATTTCCATCTTCCAATTCAGTGTGAGAATCAATACGCAACTAATAATATGTCACATTTTTTATGTTTTGTTTTTGTCAATTTGATCTGATCGGATGGCATCTGATTGGATCCCCCATATTGTTTTTCTAGTCACAGATGTGACACATTGTACTGCACTTGTCTTCAACCACCAATTTTTTTTTTTTTTCTTTTTTCTTTTTTCTTTTTAGTTGGTATTGGTCCTACTCTTTTTTACTCCCTCTGTCCTTGAATAATCTTTCCAGTTGCTTTATGCACACATACCAATGATGAAACAAAATTACTCTCTACCCCTTGTATAAAGTGAAAGAAGAGGGAATAAAGTTTTGGTGGGCAAATATAAAGAGGGTTATTTATGTAACACTTGTGACAATTATTGGCCAAAAAAAGGAG